>BGPR01007071.1:3131-27343 GCA_013235015.1 Araneus ventricosus | reverse complement strand
TATTATCATTATTATTATTATTTATTATTATTATTATCATTATTATTATTATTTATTATTATTATCATTATTATTATTATCATCATCATCATTTATTATTATTATTATTATTATTATTATTATTATTATTATTTCACCGGGAGGGAACCGACCAGAAAAGGTTTATGTTATACAAAACCCTCTCAGCGTAAAGATGAAATACAGGAAGAAGTGGGGAAAAACTAAAACAACGACAATAATTAATACATAAAGTAAACTGAAACAGTCTGCAATGAATATCTTAATGGCTGGTGGAAGCAAGAACACTTTTTCCTAATCCATGATGTCGTGCCCAAGTTCATGTAGGATCTTCATAATATTCATGAGTCGTGCCGGGGATCTTTTATTTTGAGCAATGTTTTCGCACCACGTCGAAAGGTTTTCAGCACTGGGCTTCGTGAAATGAAAGGGTTTTGTCACTGGGCAGTCTGTTGCGTAGTCGTCTGTATGACCTTTATCAACGCAAACGCAACGATAGTGTGAACATAAACCGGGCCTATATATATATATATATATATATATATATATATATATATATATAATGTTTTCGTTGTTGTAGTCGTTACATAACAAAATAAAACAGGCCGAGTTATAAACTAATTTCTTTTTATTATGGGAGAGTGACGGAATGTACGTACATCATGCTTTAAGTTTTAAAGCCAAAAGAGAGCAGAAGATCCCTGCTTTTTCTCAGGTAGGGATTTAACAGATAGACATGTGATCAAAGTGAAGGGAATAATAGCTATTTTTAGTATATTACGTAAGTGTTTTAGGGAAAATGCATGGCGATAATAAGTCGCTGATTTCGCGAGTTGTGTGCGCGTGGAAACGATTAAAATATTCTTTTAGTAATAAATGTGCCAAAACGAGAGATTTAATGTACCTCCAGCGCGGGAAATGGAACGAAACTGGAGTTATTAAGACTTTAAAACAGATAATATTAGAATTTGAAATAAAATTAAGTGAGATTATTACATATATATAATACACTTTTTAACGAAGGGTGGTTTTGGGTTCTAGGGGTCATGATCGGTGAAGATCTGCAGAAATTTTCTGAAAGTCGTGTCAGGAGAACCATTGCAATAGGTAGACTTCCGATAAGGAATCTACCTAAAATTGTTTTTGGAAGTTGTGGAGGGAAAGGGGTGTCTGAAATTATATTGCCTATAGGCCTCCTACAGGGCTTAATTCCGCCCTGGTTAGAGAATATCAGGGTCCTTATATTTGGGAAGAGAAGTACAGATGGCACTCCAGATACCTGCTGGTCCCCTCACAGTATCATCTGTAAAGAAAAACTCCTATTACGAGAAAAGAGTCAGGATAAGTAATTTAAATTTCATGTAATATTAAAATTAGTGGTTTTCCCGCTGCAAGTAATTTAAATTGCTACGAGTCAATTCTTTTTAAGCGTGGCTGTTTGCTGAGGGATGTAAGTTATTGGTGAATTTAAGATTTCCTTTTAACTTGCTCACATACAGTAAAGCACCATTTATACGTTTCTCGTTTACAAGTCTTTTACATTTAGACGTCGTTTCACCACAGACCCGATTCTTTCGTATTCAGTGTAATAATAATGTGCTTCGTTTATACGACGCAAAACTTCGGTTGTACGTCGTTTTAGCCCCGTTCTAAAATGTGAGAATTTCCTCCTTTCTAGTATGTGAACTGTGATAAAGATATCATGACTTCGAAATTATTGACAATTGATGTATTAATTCAAGACAAGTTAGCTGGTGGTAATTTAAGCGATGATGAAGAAGTTGTTCCGTCTTTCTTTCCAAGACGCAATGGACTCCACAGAAGAACTTCGAACTTATTTCTTTTGTCAAAAGAATAGTGAAAAAACATTCAATGAGCTTAATTCGATTCATAATGTTGTACCTAATATTTACAGACAATCATCACGTCAGACGACATTTAAAGATTTTTTTAATTAAACGCCTACCTGCATGCACATAGATCGTATAAGATATATTAAATTAATACTCAAGTTATGCAATAGATGTATGATTTTTCTCACTTTTATGATAAATATTTCATTTTAAAATTGAATTATTGATTTCCATACCATGTAGTATCATGCTAGTACTATCTTAAAAAACTTTGAAATTATTACTTTCAAATGAGTTTGCATGAGTAGCATTCAATTTGTAATTTATTTATTCAAAAAAAGCACACTACAGAGATGACTCCATTTACAGAATGCATGATCAAAAACATACAAAGAACACAAGCCACAAAGTGAATTAAAACACAAAGAAAAAAGTAGCTGCAGAGAAAACAACAGTTCAAAGCTCAAAGCCACAATAATTAGAAAAATGTAAACACATAAATGTTTTAAAACGAAAATATGCAATTACAAAAGCGCTAAAAACACACTGAGGTTCCAAAAGTCCCCAAGTTGCATGACGTCACATTAAAATTATAAAAAAATCGCACAATTTTTTTTGAAAGCAAGAGTAAATTTCAAAAAGGAAGGGTCAAGAAGTCAAACACACACAACAAGCACTAGAAAACGCATAAAAATCTTAATATGTATAGGCAAGCGTAAAAAAAGAAATCAGGTCATTTATTTAAAAGTTGAAAACAATTCGATTTAAAAACTGTAGGAGACATATGATAAATGTCCAGTTCACCAGAGATCCTGTTAAAAGTCTTATAAAATTTACATGACGAGAGCCTGTTAATGTAATTAAATTTTGAATACACATTTGGAAAAGGACTTTGGTTCCTTAAAGATCTGGCAGGCACAGTGAAAATTATAGAGCTCAGTATATCGGTACAATCGATCGAACCATTGTAAAAGAAAAGAACACAAGAAACATCTCGTCTGGAACACAAACTAGGCATATTAAACATATCACGTAGAAGTGAAGAAGATATATCTTGTAAGTAAATTCCATTTTTCTTGTAAAGTAAATATCGCAAGAAGTTGGTTTGAAGTCGCTCAATAATTTCAATTTTATTACGGTAATTGGGATCCCAAATAATACTACAATATTCCAGACTGGATCGTATGAGCGTAGTATAAAACCTTCAGGGCAATTTCACTCGAAAATTCCCTAGTTTTGCGTTTAAGAATTCCAAGTCTATTTTATGTCTTAGAACAGACATGGGCAAACTACGGCCCGCGGGCCAACTCCGGCCAGCCGGAAGGTTTTATCCGGCCCGCGGATAGAATTTTAATTTGCCGGTCCGACGGAAATTAAAAGAAAATATGATTTATATATTATATATCCATCTCCTTTCCTACTTTGTTTAAATATTATTTTTTTCTTCATTTTTTTCAAAGGACTGATGATCTTTTTACTTTCTCTATTTTTGTTCTACAAAACATAAATCGACGGAAATAGCAAGCACAGACAGTGTTGGCGCCAGCCAACAGCCAGGCCTATGGCCTTTCGCTCGCGCCCTCTGGTTGTAATGTTCTTTTTTATTTGATTTATTGATGGTATTTCCGGTTTCATTTCTATTGAAAATCATTCTGTTCTTCGCATTCAACCACATCGCAACACTACATTACTCGCAGTGCATATTCTATAGAAGCTATCAATAAACAGACAGTTTTCAATGGGTAAAGTGTTTAAAGCGGAAGTTCTTTGTTAGTTATAGCTGTAGACTGGCGCCAACAAGCGTTATCTCTTTCTCGGGGAGCAGACATATGGGAATCCAATATAGGTGAATTAGACCTCACATGTGGCAGACTGCGCATTTTAAGCTCCAGCCAGCGGCTTTTTCTTTTGGCGCGAGTTTTAATATTATTGATTGCGTATGGAAAGATTGCGGACATAGAACATCATTGTGAATAGTGGTGAAAGTATTAAAAGTATAGCATAGCTAGTGCTTGTTTGGGTTATTCGTAAAGTATTTCAACCCCAAAATGGCTGCTAAAAAACGTAAAGTTGATTCAGAGTGCCGTGCTTTTAATGATGAATGGACCTGGAAATATTTTTTTACAGTTGTTAAAGATAAACCAGTGTGTCTCATCTGCAATGAAGCTGTAGCAGTCTTCAAAGAATATAACATTTCCCGTCATTTCACATCTAAGCATAAGAATTCCAATTACGAAGCAATGTCCGAATATGAAAGAAAACAAAATGTAGAAAGTCTTTGTAAAAAATTATCAGGCCGACAAAATTTTTTCAAGAAGGTAAACACTATCCAAGAAGCAGCTACACATGCAAGTTACATTGTGCCATACAATATTGCTAAAAATAATAAAGCTCTCAGTGATGGGGAGTTCGTTAAACAATGCACGCTCCAAGTTTGTGATGTTTTATGTCCAGACAAGAAAAATAATTTTCAGACTGTAAGCTTATCTCGAAAAACGGTGACTTCTAGAATCGAAGTCATCGATAAAAATTTGACATCACAATTAGAGTCAAAGATTGGCCAGTTTAAATTTTGCTCCATAGCTATGGATGAAAGCACTGATATAAATGATACTGCTCAATTAGTATTATTTATAAGAGGTGTTGATGAGAACTTTGAAATTACCGAGGAACTGGCGTGCATGCGTTCTTTAAAGGGAACTACAAAGGGATGTGATATTTTTCGTGAATTTCAGCAAGGGCTTTTAACTTTGGAAGTGCCTATAACAAATATATGTGATATTACGACCAATGGAGCACCAAATATGACAGGAAAAAAATCTGGATTTCTTGGACTCTTTAATCAAAACTGTCCCGGGAACAATGTTGTTTTTCTACATTGTGTTATACATCAAGATGTTCTGTGTAAATCTGCATTGAATATGAAACCCGTGCTTGATGCAGTCGTGAAGCTTGTAAATACTATTCGATCTCGTGGGCTTACTCACAAGCAATTTCGAGATTTGCTTCACTCCGTGCAATCTGAATACTCTGATGTACTGTATTACACGAAAGTAAGGTGGCTTAGCGCGGGATGTGTTTTCGAGCGAGTTTGGCAGCTGAAAGACGACATTGTGTCGTTCTTCCATGATAAACAGTGTTCTGCGGAGTGCGAAATGTTAGAAGATACAGAAAGGTTTTTCACATATCTTCTTTGTCATATGAACAACTTGAATGTCAAGATGCAAGGGAAAAATCAATTTATCGACGATATCTGGGCCCATCTCAAAGCTTTTAAACAAAAACTTAATCTGTTTGCTGGTTCAATACCCTCAGTAAATGAAGAGAAGCATAAGAATTATGAAGATGGCTTGAAAAAACTGCATTTTGAGTTCGAACGCAGATTTCAAGATTTCAGTGCCATTCAAACAGAATTCGATATTTTTACCATGCCTTTCAACGTAAATTGTGAAGCAGTGAGGTCAGATTTGCAGCTTGAATTAATTGAGTTGCAAACTAACAATTATCCCAAGCAGTCGTTTCTAAATATGCCAAAGTTAGAGTTTTACAAATCATTATCGAAAGTAAGTTTCCCAAATTTAATATCTCACGCCCAGAAAAACAGTGCTATGTTTGCTTTATCTTATATATGTGAACAAGTGTTTTCAACTATGAACCTTAAAAAGAATTATTTCAGAAGTAGACTGACAGATGAGCATTTAGCCTCGTTCCTTAGAATCAGTACATCTGACTTCGAACCTCAATATAAGGAACTTTTGAAAATGAAATCGCAATTTAATTCATCTCATTATCATATTTAAATTGTAATACTTGTATATTGTTTTTAAAATTTTAGAAAAATTTATCTTGGCCCGCCAAACTTTTTTTTTTCGATTTTTTGCCCGCGACCGAAAAAATTTGCCCATCCCTGTCTTAGAGACTATGGAATCAATGTGTTGGGAAAAATCAAGTTTAGTGTCAAAGATAATACCTAGATCCGTGACTGAATCTGAGCGTGATAAAACAAGATCATTACTTTTATAAACATGATTCAAAGGCTGAGCTTTTCTAGTAAAACTAAGAATACAGTCGGACCTCTATTTAACGAAGTCACTAAATCCCGAAAAAAAGTTCGTTATATAGAAAATTCGTTAAATAGATATTCACCTTTTAAAATGCTTTAAACTACACAAAACAGATTTTAAATTCATAAAGACTAAATATTATTAAAAAGAAGTAATTAATTACTCCTTTATTTTGTAAATTAATATCTATTTGTTTTATATAATAATCTGCGAGGAATACCAGAATAAAACAAAACATTGTCCGGGAATACACAGTATTTTCAATTTTAAAAAAATAATTTTATATTAAAATTAATAAATTTTAATGACATTATCGCAATTATTTCAACAAGTAATTTTAAGCATACATTACCACATGCGTCTTTAAATTTAATTACTGATAAAGTTCGAGGACACGGGACAACTCCATTGAGGGTGAAAGGGGGATATTGAAAGTTTTTCTAGTGAAGTGGACAGTGGGGGGGGGGGGGGGGGTTGCACCTCCTGGATGAAATGAAAAGAATGACTGCGATTTTACTGCTCTCGCTGAGTTAGGAGACTGTTAAACACAGTTCAAGGTCACTGATCACCACAAAATGTGTAAAAGGAAGAATAAGGTTGAAATGTTCAGAAATATTTTGAGAAATAGGGAGAAAAAAATATTGGATCACAAGAAAAAGTTCGTTAAATAGAGAATGCACTTCGCTGTTTGGTGGTTATTTTACGAAAAAATTCGCAAAATGTTCTTGGTTCCAAGGAAAAGTTCGCAAAATAGAGGTTCGTTAAATAGAGGTCAGACTGTACTACATTTTTCAATGTTCAGGTGTAACTTGTTGTCTAATAATAATCTGTAATAATGAAAGTTGTTTATTAAAATTCTGATGATACGTCTTTTAATTTATACGTCATTTTACGTCAGTCCCTTAATATAACCCGTATAAACGTTGCCTGACTGTAATTATTATAATTTTTATGTTAAATTAAATTTGATTTTACTTGGCGTCTGATCTGATCAGATGGCGATATATCGCCAAAATGGTTTAACTGACAGGAGTGACTGAAACGAGAGATACGACTTCTCCCAGAATTTCCTCGTCCTTGATCAGCAATAGGCGCGGCTTATCAGCAAACTACTTCAAAGCTTATCTGAGTCTGTGGCTTTCCCGAGGGTAAATCCCATCATCCCAAACGCGGCAGACTTGTTGTTTCGTTGCCATCTTTGGTCACAGCAGAATATAACAATAAACTCAACAAAACAGTTGGTAACATTTTTGCTTTCTCGTATACCAGTGGCGAATCCAGGATTCGGGTCTGGGGAGGGGGCTGAGGTCATAAAAATTTTGTATCGTAGTGACGAATGTCAAACCTCATGGCTTATATAAACCAAAACACCTTAACTTTACAGGATTTCCTCTTCTGACAATAAGAATAATAAAGAACACTACAATATTTTCGCTAATTTAATAAAAAATACAATGAAAATGCTGGCCAAAAAATGTTTTCGACCGCGCTACAAGTGCAAATGGAATGACTAGAAAAGTAGGAAAATTTTCGAGCCTGTCAAGTCAGAAAGCAATGTTGTCACGATTTTATTACTATTCTTTTAAAATGAAAATTAAGATCAAACAGTTGTAATGATTTTAAATTAAATCAAGAATTTTGGTTTAGCTCTGGGGGGAGGGGCTGCAGCCCGATAGCCCCTCCCCTGGATTCGCCACTGTCGTATACTAAATATACAAAGAGAAATTTAGTTTAATTTACTTGTATTCATCGTTTTGCAAAATTAAATACAATATGTATGTATTACTCCCTTTTAACCCTTTCGCGTTCATTGTTTCGCAGTGAAACCACACACTGAGCACATTTTTACTGCGCATGGGCGAAACGTAGCGTGATTTTTCTTCTATAACTTAAGAGCCAGACATATAGGCCAACTTATATAAAAATTCCAGTTCAATACCTTTAGTATTCAAAAAGATATCGGCATTGCAAAAGCTAAATTGCTTTTGATCTCCAAGAGAAACAAAATGATGAGGGTTCTTGCAAAAATTGACATTTTTTTAAATTGAAGCTTCGAAAGCAATATTGAATTTTCTGAAGGTTGAATATCCCGAATACTCGCGTATACTTATAAATTAAATACATAATTTAAATTGCATTTCGATGATAACTTATTCGGAGGGAAAATAGCCCGTTATCGTTCATTGGTTTCACGGTGAAACCACAAATTTCTTGAAAATGAAAAATGCTAATAATCAGCTACATGTCTAATGCGCATATTTGAAATAAATTTAGTAATTTTCAAAATGACACATGTAGTGAACTTGAAAGAGTTAACGTCCCGTTTTGAAGCAACACGAGGGCTACTTTGGGACGGACCTCGTCATTTTGAACCACGGTCAGATGACGAACCTGAGCCGGCATTCCCACTCTAAACTTCCACTCCACACCAGTATGAGGTCTTTTGTCTTCCTACGTATGATTTAACGCGCAATAGACCCACATACATGGCGGATTTTGAATTATTTAGTATTTTATTCCACATATTGCAAGTACTTATCTTATCTTAGTATTTTATTGTTTACTAGCAGTACGCTAACGGCTTTGCCCGTGGAATCAGGACTTCAACAAAATGGAAGAAAAAAAACGCCCACAATGACATGAAAAAGTTCTGAAGACAAAACAAAAGATACACAGTATTGATTTTTCCGCTTATTTTTCTTCGCGATAATGACATTTCAACTGTAGAAAAACAATACAGAGTACGTTAATCCGAAATAATATTAAAAAATTGCAACGTGAAAATGATTATTATACAGCAAGTAAAATATGTGAGACATAAATACGTTAAGACACTGCCGAAAATAATAACCGAAGTCATTCAATTGAAGGCTATTACGTATCCTGCGCTCTGCATCGTCAGCCAATGAAATTACAACAACGTATGTTGGGAAGGCTCCGGAGAAACTTCCGCTTGAGTATGCTCGCTAGAGAAAAATTTCTTTCAACTGACCAGGAAAAAATTAATTTGAGAAAAAACGGAAAAAGTTATTTTAACCGTTCTTGTTTTAAATCCGGCAGAACCGTTCCAGTTATAAGCTGAACAAAATTGAAAATAATAGTGTTATTAGAATGTCGAATGCAGTAAATTTAAAAGCAAAAATAAAATTTCGATGGCAAAACTGACCATTTTTTAAAAATTTCTCCAATTTCAGTAAATTACGTTTGAAGCTCAAAACAAACTTCGTTAGAACGAAAATTGTTTGTTCTATCCGATGATGCATTGATTGTTTTTCAGCGATCATTAGAAAATATACTACATCCGTAAACGTGTCAAAAATGACCCAAAACACTAAATAAAAAATTTTCTAGATTGAATTTTAAAATTCCGGCTTCGAGGTGCATTGAGTTACCGTTACGACTACTTGTGGGCCAAATTTCAAGGTTGTAAGTGCGATAGAATCGTCTGGACATCGCCCGCAAGCACTGCTTTTCATAAGTATAGATATTGTACTTATTCTCCATACTGCAGGCAAATGTGTTTATGGTTATCAGCATCTTTTAAATTTCTGTATGCCAATGCATTTTGTTTTATATCATTATATTAATTTAGCCAGGTGGTTTACTTTTATGTAGAGCCTGCAAGACCTTGCTTGGTGTTGTACCCTTATAGAATGTTGTCATTCATCATTAGATTCGAGGACGTATTTGTGTAATCATAATTATTAAAAATATTATCTCTTCCTTTCATTATTAAACCATATATTTACATCAAGAATCATCATTGTCTATAAAGTCATCAACGGCCTCAAATTGTCAGAGACCGCGTCTGTTCAAACTGTTTTTGTAAACCAAGACCTTTCTTGGTGTTGTACCCTTATAGTATGTTGTCATTCACCATTAGATTCGAGGACGCATTTGTGTAACCATAATTGTTAAAAATATTATCTTTTTCTTTAATTATTAAACCAAATATTTACATCATGAGTAATGCAAGTGCACTTAAGCCAAATCCTTTATTAAGTACACATGCAAGTGCATCCCTGGTGCCGTTTCAGTAGTATTCAAAATACTACTGAAATGCTAAATTGAGTGCAATTCTAGAATAAATAAATGTAGGATTTTAATTAGTTGCATAGATGGTGGGACTAGATAATCTGATCTCAGTGTGAAAGGTCACGTGGTCTTTCTTGTTCATCGCGAACTGTAGCGTATTCTGGAAAAAGAGCGAAGGATGAAAAAGGCCGATTCCTTGTTGAAAACGATCAAATTTCTAAATTTTTAGGAATAATAATTGCAAATAATGTCTGAATATAGTTATAGTGCAAAGGCGTTTGAATAATAATTATGCACACCAACAGCCACAAATGTATTTATAAAATTGTTTTTAAACTAGATTAGGAAACTGATTGGGATCGTAATCAACTCAGATAATCGAAAACTCGCTTAATAGAAACTGAATCTTAAATCATGACTTCTTTCCTTCTGACAAGGTTTTCAAAAATTGTTAATTTGAAATTATAAAAATAAAACCGCAAGTACTTCCGCGTATTAGCATTTTAACAAACTCTTTTTGGGTCGATATCTAGAAGTTGGAACACACTCGATTTCGTCACCAATATGGCGGATTATGCACGTATGTGCTTCATTAGCAGCCATCTTCCTTTGGCGACTTGGCGCCATTTTAATAAAAGTGCGTTACAACTTCTAGATTTTAACTGTTTTGATAAGAGGATTCGCGAATGTTACCGATTTTTGGTGTTTCCTTTGTCTTTGTCCACTAATTCTTTAAAGATTTTCTGAAATGAATATCAGCTCAAGAAGCGGAACTTTCTAACAATTTTACAGTGCCATTTTTTTCATGAAAATGCGTGGAATTCGCTCACATCACCACTGGAATGCTTAACCCTCTGACTGCGTATACCGCTATTTCCGCAGGCTGGAAGGAAGCGAGACTATTTTCTGCTGCATCCTGCGATTTTAATAGGCTAATGTGTTTATTAAGTATACTTTTATAGCGTTGGATCATATTGTATTAATAAAGCTTTGCATATAAATAACAACTCACTTTGCTCAACGGTATTTTGAACACGTTTGCAAACTTTGAATCTAAATAGTGATTTAAACCAGCGGGAGTGGCCTCCCCTAAACTTTCTCGTATACTTTTCAAACATTTGTCATTTCCCTTCCCCCTGCGTTGATAAAAAGTTCGAACCAACTGTAACCCAGAATGCAATGACTATCAGAAGGTTTTTCATTGTTGATTATAGTGATAGTAAAATATTGAGGTGAAGAATCATATTCAAAAAGATGCGTATGTATTAAAACTTCGCAATATTTATTTTTTTATCAAACTCTAGCAATGCGAGTTCCGCGTGCGGAGAAGAAAACAGGAGAATAGCTTGCTCATGCGCAGAGATTGCTTTCAATACGCAAGTAAAACGAGACGCCCTAAATGTTTGCTTCCTTACAAAATCTCGCCGCCAGAATTGGTTTTTGGCAAACTGCCAAGTTTCTGAGTATTCTTTCTTTGCACAGGCATTTATGCATGCGCACGGATTAGAACAAGTATGCGATTATACAGACCGACAGACAGTCAGCCCGTTGACGGATTTGGCCCAAAATTTTATACGGACCTACATTCATGACGATAAAACTGTGTACCAAATTTTATCCATCTGGCTTTTCAAGTTTTTGAGTTATAGCGTTCGCATGACCTCGAACATACAGACAGACAGACTTCCCTTTGACGGATTTTGTCCAAAATTTGATAGAAACCTACAAATTATGTTTAACCCTTTATTTACTGAATTTACCTACTAGCAACTTTTTAATTTTGTTTTTTAATCATTAGATAATTTTTGTATGTTGAATAACCCTGGAAATGAGGAAAGCACTTTTTTAATTAATTAAAATTAAATTAATTAATTTAATTAATAATTGAAAAATTTTACTTTCTGCCTTCAGCTGCCATTTACTGCTTGTTATTGAAACTCCGTTCTTCGTGTTCTTGTGAATACTGTCAGGAAAAACGGCCACATTGCGAAGGTATGAACGTGATTAAAGCAGTACTTTAAAGTACCGTCAGTAGATAAAGGGTTAAAGACCATATACCAAATTTTATCCCCGTAGCTCTAATAGTTTGCGAGTTATCGTGTTCACAGACACACACACAGACAGACATAATTCCAAAATTGTGTTTTTCGGAATGAGGGAGGTCTAAAACGTGGAGATTCGTCAAAATCTCGAGTTCGAATTTGTTGACGATTACAATACTTTCTCTTTGTATACTTCGTATACGAGAAAGTAAAAAATGACACAGTCAGAGGGTTAAAAATGGAACAATTTTTTTATATTTTTTTCTCTAAATAACTTCTTGGATTATAAAACATCACCTGCCGATAGAACCTTCAACATGCCTTCGCATCTTGAAAATCGGAACCAATGCCAACTTTAACAACCTTCTCTGAAAAATTCATTGACTTTATTAAAAAATGACAAACGCAGTTCGATTTTTTTGGCATCGTCTCGGTTAAGTGAGTGAGTTTGGGTTTTATGCCGCAAGGGTCAGACTTGGCCATGCTGCGCTAAGCATGTGGTTACACTTACAGGCCGGCTCGGTTAAGAGAGATCTCGGTTGATAGAGGGCCGAATAAACGAGGTTCTACTGTAATTTCACTAAAAATAGATAACAGAAGATAAAGGGGTCTATTCTGGTACCCCCGGTTGGGGTGGGAGACGTCACTTTTTTCGCACGTTAACAACGGGAAAAGTGACGCCCCCCCCCCCCCCCAAACCGGGGGTACCATAATAGACCCGTTAAATTTGCCACCATCAATCGTAAAAGAAATAAAGACTTCTCCAGATTTTATAAAAAAAAGTATAAAATGTTTCCAACTATTAAATAAGATCTGATTATTCGTAATTAACTAAAAATTTCAAACGCAGTACCTGATTTATTTAATTAAGAAAGATGCTACGAACTCACCTCATTCGGATTTGAAGTGACGAAATCCTTATACATGGAGCGAAGAAACTTCCCAACTGCATATTGCTGCTTCCGCCCTAGCTGAAATTAAATAGAAAAAGTGAACGAATAAAATTGATATGAATTAAAAAGATTAAATTTTCTAAATTTTGACCCAGGATGTTCCAAATATTAAGATACAGGAAAGGGAACGGACTATCCATTATAAAATTAGGTTCAAATGAAAACATTCTCATAACTGGAGCTGCGTTAAACTGTGGTTTTTTAAATCCCTTGCCTCACGTTTCCATTTAACCTCCTAACTAGATGCCACCATCCATTTGGGATATTTTTTTTATTATTTCAATCTATTTAAGACGGTAAAGGATACTTGAGACATTTAAGCGTGATTGGGTGATTTTTGTATTTAAAATTAATTGTTACGTTGACTTAATTACGGATTTAAATAGCGTACGGGCACAAAAGAGAGAACGTAAAGCTGCGTTCAAACGGCCTGTCTTTCCACGAGTTTCGTCCGCGGTTCGCGTTATTCCCTGTCGTCAGAACGGGAAGAATCAATGTGGCTCGTGGGCTTGTAAGTGCATCTGTGGTTTCCCGCGTTGTGGCGGTAAATAGCTCGCACATCAAAGGAGATGAGAGAGGCCAGAGGGCGCCATTGCACCCGTTCATTCGAACGTTGCCGAGATATTTGCAAAGCCGCGAGGCCGTAGGAATGGCACGTCTGTTCAATTGCCATCGACCACAGTCCACAAGTGCGAACCTCGAGCAACTCGAGGTTTGTCCAAGCCACACGCCATTAGAACAAGTCTTTAGGCATGCGACGCCGACAAAGAAGGGGTTAATATATCCATAAGACGGGTATGTTCTTTTCGCAAGTTCTGTGTTCGTGAATGGTATTAAATACTTTACTGCTTGCCTTGACATTAAGTTCTTGGTACTGCTCTTTTACTGCTACCCAGTAGTCTCCCGAACCCCCATAACTTATACTTTTCTCATGAACAAGGGAAAACTAAGTTCTAGAATCTTTTTTCCCCATTTTAATCCCTTATGTTTTTCACGTAGACTTACGTCTCTCCATTGTAGTCCAGGGCCGGCCCGAGGGGGTTTTGAACGGTGCGAACGCACTAGGCCCCGCACCACTGACTGATTTTGTAAAATGAAATTTGATTATATTGATTTATTTAACGAAATCAAAATTTTTCGTCGAGGTTTCCTTCTGGGACACAATATTTATTTAAAAAATAATTTATTTTCATTGTATCCAAATTTTGTTACATTTCTGAAAATTATATTGACCTTTACCAATTCCCGTCGCATCTGCAGAAAGCTCTTTTTTTAGACTAAAAAAATTAAAAATTACTTGAAACCTAGCATTAATAAAGAACGATTTACTTCTTCAGCAAATCTATCGAATTCAAATTAACCCAAAAAAAACTTAATTATGCTATTATCCACGAATTTGTTATAAAACATGTGAGAAAATAAAACCGCGATCACTTAATTGTAAACTTATTCTGGTAAGCTGCATGCCAAACTGTATTTATGAAGTAATAATTTTTGTTAATTTAGTTATTAATGATTTTTTGTGTGATTGAAATGTTAACTTTATTTAAAATAATTTAATTATTTCTCATTTTCATGGTTCTGTAACAAATTGCGCAATATAATAAATAACAAAATGCAATGAATTATTTAATTATTTTGCTGTACGAAATTTGTTTCAAGGCCACGCATGTCAACTTTGCACTGGGCCCCGCTTTGGTTCGGGCCGGCTCTGTTGTGGTCTAATGG
The DNA here is from genome assembly GCA_013235015.1 of Araneus ventricosus. Lineage (NCBI taxonomy): Eukaryota > Metazoa > Arthropoda > Arachnida > Araneae > Araneidae > Araneus > Araneus ventricosus. The sequence continues at coordinate 12,650 of BGPR01007071.1, read as the reverse complement.
TGTGTCGGGGGAAAAAATAACGCTTTTCGCGCTAAAGTTAAACGCTTATAGCTCCTTAACCAAATAACACAGAGAGTTGGCTTTAGTTTCATTTAACAGAGAAAGGTTGACTTTGAAGATTGTAAAAAATTTTTAGAATTTGGAATTACGGTTTAGTGACAGTCGAGCTGCAAACTTGGTGAAAATCACGAAACATTTTGATGGCGTCACAGCGACCGGTGCGCGTGCGCGCAGACTAAGGCAATTCAGTCATCGATCGCACGAAATATTACTCAAGAATTGTTTAATTACGTCGAATTTCGTGCTAAAGTTAAACATTTATAGGTACTCAACCAAATAACATAGAGTGTTGGTTTTAGTTTCATTTAACAGAGAAAGGTAGACATTGAAGATTGCGAAAATAATTTTATAATTTGTAATTACGGTTTAGACACAGTCGAGTTGCAAATTTTGTGAAAATCGCAAAGAATTTTACATAGATAGAGTCACATTAGACTAATTGTCACTATAGAGTTAGTCACATAGAGCTGCTTTAGTCACAGAAAGTCACAGTAGAGTAAGGTAAATAAGTCTACGCCCCTCAATCCCAACGGCCGTTTCGCAGAAACAGCCTCCCGTCGATTTTTTCCCTCCATTACCAACATTACTTTAACGTTCTCCTAACTGGTACGCATATCAAAGGTTGGGAGCCTCCGTTCTAATGCATAACTGCAAATAGTAAAAGCTCCGTTTTATAGAAGTTTATTTTAATCGAATTCTGTGCATTTGAATATGCGAATTATTATCTGAGTACGTTCGAACTGCTGAACATCATCCCTTTGAAGAATCTTTATTCGTACCAATGCTGACATTCATTTTCATTAGATTTCAAAAATGAAGATATTCTTTGAAGGCTAGTCTGGTATGCTGTTTCGTGGGAAAATAACAAGTTAGTATGAATTATTCTTTCCTTTTGAAAGGCAGCTCTTTTAAGCGAAACTTTTTCATTTATTTGTTATTATTCATTTATATGTTAGCGAAATTTTAAACTCTAATGTGAAACCATCCCTTTTTAAGATTAATCAAGGTAAATTATAAAAGGAAAAAATAGATTAATGTTTAACAGGTTGTTAAAAGACTTTTACGGAACATTTGAAGCTGTTATAACGATTTCGTTTTTGTTCCTCTAAATAATTGCAATGAAGTTTATTTATTTATTTACCAGAGTGATCTTTCCGAGTCCTTCAGGCCAATGAGCTGCTGAATTTGGATCAGTGGAATATAACCTCGATGGAGCACGATCGCCATGTCGCGAGAGCTGAAAAAAATATCATTATGAGAACTTAATAAAATGCGAAATAGAAACAGAAAATTTTAATCACCAAAATATTTTCACTTTTGAGGAAACCAACACATTAACTAAAACATTAATTAATTTTTTTATTATTTACGTAATAGTGTTTCTGGAAGAGATTAATAAACTGTTGAATCGTAGCACAAAAAGACCATAGGAAAGGAAATCGCATTTTCTTTTAAATATAAAGTTCAAGTATTAAGATACAAGATTCAAATGTAACATATTCTGTTTATATACAGGATAGTTATAATTAACCCTTTAACTGCAGGTACTTTCTTATATATGTGGTTTATAAACCACATCCGAAATTAAAGGGTTAAAATTCCCCAGTTCGGAAGGCCTTAGAACCGGCTCTATGGTTCCAAATGAACCAAAATTTCACTAGTGTGCAGTACAGGTGGTGCGCTTTGTGAAAATCGGAAAAAAGAAAGGAAAAAGAAATAAAGAAGTAAAAAAGAAAAGAAATAGAGAAATAAAAAAAAAGAAGAAATATTTAAAATTTTCGACAAAACTGGCGATTAAGGCAACTCTTGCAGATTTTTTTTATTATTGAAGCAAATTGAATAGTTTCATTTGAGTTTCTTTTTAGTTTAACTAAAAACACTGCCGAAATTCGTTTCTGAACAGAAAATCTTTTTATACAAAATACCGTTATTTTGCATGTTTTGGGGTTTTTTTCGGTTTTCACAGAAAACATCAATTTTACTACCTACTAGAGAAATTTTTTCGCTTACAGCCGAGGTTCCCAACCTGTGGTACGCGTACCCCTAGGGATACAAGAAGGACCATTTGGGGATACGCGAACTCAAAGTCGGTAATGGCGGACACCAGAAACATAATGGATTAAAAATGATACAGAATTTTGTTTCCCAAAGTTTGTGTAAAAATTAAAAGTTGTGCAAGTCCTAAACTACCTTCAAAATAAGAAAAAAAAGAAAGCAAAATAGAAGCGGGATTTTTAACTATCTTTTATAAGATAGAATAATTTAATATATATCTTTTATATTAAATTTATATGTTTTATAATTTCGCATTGACTTATGTCAATGCGAAATTATTACAATACTGATTTCATCAGGGCCGACCTATAGCCGATTGGCCCAATTTCTCCAAATAGGGCCCCGCGAAAGAGTGCAATGTACTCAAACTTATTCAAATTAAAATCGAGTATCATTTTGATTTCAAAACATTATCCTCAGGAAATGTTCCATGCTTTTAAATTCGTTTACAGACCAATTTTTTCTTGGAGCCGGCTGACTATTTCAGAAGTCAAAAATTATAATTTTCTTTATAGGTGTCAGCGTTTTCGTTGGTTAAATACGTCCGTACTTTGTGTTCCTCAGCGATCACGAAAAAACAACTTTGTACGGCTCTTAATTCCATCGAGAAATTAAATGCTCTACAATGCATTCAATCATAAAGGCATGAAAAGTTTATCATTTCTCGAATTTTTATAAAATTTAAGTTTTAAGTAAGTGAAGTTATTATTTAAACTTATTAAAATTTTAAAAATAAATATCATTTCATTTATTAAAATTTCATATTGTGTACTTACTTATTATACATTATTTATTAAAGCTTAGATATGACGGTGTTATCCAAAATGTTTCCATTTGGGCCTCGCATCTAGTAAGGCCGGTCTTGGATTTCATCCGTTTTGACGTTCAACTTATACTATTGTAAAAATAGAATAAAACGTAACATCAAAAATAAGTCCTGCAAATGTTATAAATTTCAGTCATTTGACTCTGAAGCTCCCCTAGGCATTAACATTATTGATTTTAACTTTTTTCTATAGACGGATGGTTGAAGGGAGGAGTTATATAACAGTAGGGGGTACGCGAAATTAAAAAGGCTAGTCAAAGGGTACGCGAGGGAATAAAGGTTGGGAACCCCTAGCTTAGAGCCATAGAACTGTCTATAAGACCGAATTGGCGATCTTTAAATATGACAACCCTGCATATCACCGCTATAAGAAAGCCACACACGGGAAAAAATACAGATATATATAAAAATACAGCTGGAACCACTAACGGGGACATTATGACAACATACAAAAATCAGATATCACATGCAACAATTTGAGAGTAGATGTAGCTAACTCATACACGTGTTTTTGAATCAATAAAATGTTTTCTCAAATTTGACACGACATTTTTGTATAACAGTGACGATATGTATGGTGACGATTATAAAAAGATGCATTATCTGGCGAGTAAGAGTTAGAAGAAGTTTAAAAATTTTTTATGGTAAAAATTCATTTCTTAAGGATGCTAAAAATTCCTAAAATTTCGTAACACTCGCTGATGCTTTGATTTATTATAGTAATCTTGATCATAATGCAAGTTTCGGAAACTATTACTCGGTTAGAACTGAAGAGATGGAACCTATTAAGAAAAAGTAAATTTAAAATTAAAAGTAAAAAAAAATTAAATTAAAAGTAATTGTTTACCACATCATCGTCCATCGACTTTGCAAAACAATATACAGATACCATTCATTTATAAGACAACACTTGACAGAAAGTGAAGAAACTAAGAATAGAAATAATTAAAATCAAATAGAATGTAAGGAATCACTCAAATACTCTATTTATTGAGAGAAAATGTTTTGTTTGAAAGCATAAAATCGCATAAATGATTAAACGGCAATTTCAGAAATTGAATATTTTTATCGAAAGCTTTAAGGGGAAAATAGCAAAAGGATTTTCTTCTATTAATGTTCAGCAAGATTTTATATACAGAATACGAAATTTTATAATTTTTTTAAATAACATTAGTACATGAAGCAAAAACCACGTACTAATGGTGGATAGAAAAACTAGTTATGTGTTTTCCACACCAAACTTTTTTTGTGTTTCCTATTTCGAAAAGAAGCGTAATTCTTGTCAACAGATGCCTGTTAATGTTATCCTTATTATATTGTTCAGCAACGGATTCCGAGACTACCACATTTGGACGATTTTACTCCGGAAAGGGGTGTCAGGCAGTGAGTCATATGAGCTTATTTCTAGAGTTCCTTGTTAGATCACGCTCAGTAAAATGTAAACATCGCCCTTCCATTCTTCACTTTCCCCCTATTTTAATGAAAATAACTCCGCCCGGCGCATGCTCAAAAGTGCGGAGGGTTTCTGAATCCGTTGCTAAACAGTAATTTATGAGAAACGCATTAAGCGCGTGTACACTTGAGAGCCGAACGGTTCGCTAACTGCTTGATAGCCGTTTGAAGAAATTATTTTCGAAGGCGGACCAACCACGAACCGTGGAAAGGAGCCAACCCCCCTTCGAATCATCGCTTTTCAGTCGCCATCGGAAAGGTGTCTTTGAAAACGCTGATATTTTCAAAAATTCGTTTAATTTTATACGCGACGAATTTTGATTTTTAACCGCTTAACTTAACAGCCCGAGAATACTCGTATCGAAATTTTAGTCTTATAAACTAAAATTGAATCATCAATTAGCTTTATAATTTGACACAAAAAATATGTAGGATCCATAAGCATCTCAAGTATTCTATGCCTTCTTAGATGAGTGAAAACGACAGCCCCTTTCCAAAACAGGAGGGGTCATCTTATTAGATAGCAAAGAAAATGCGACTCTTAAGGGGTTGATTGACTATAAAAATAATATTCTAGATACCTCGATACTTGTGGTTTTGAGTATTAAAAAAGAGAAAGAGATGCAACGCGTTAATAATTTAACTTATTAAGTTTATCTAGGTTAGCTATTTTTATTAGGCAAAAATCTTTTGAAGCTTTCAATGGAAAGATTTACGACATGTAGAATAAACAAGAAAAAGGAGCAGTTATGTAAAGTTTCTCTAAAGATTATGTTCCTTTTACCCAGAAAAGAAATCTAATAAAATAAAAAAAGTATTGTTTAGCAACGATAATTTTGCGATAATTTTTTAACTCCGTTAATTCAAGCGTTATTGTTCATGGCATCTTTTATCAGTTGTTACTTTCGTCAGTTTCGCTTTCCAAAAAAGAATCGAAATCTAATCGATTTAACCGAAAATAAGGTAATAATACTAATATTTTTTAAAGACAACAGTATCAGAGGATCATCATAATACTGTAGAAATTTCAAGACCCCTAGACGCAGAAGGAAGAAAAGCATTTTTAAATTTTCTTACTGTTTGCACTAATAATAGCGTTGTATTTTCTTCTTTAACAGGCTGACACAGAGCAGAAGAAACACCGATTATCAGCAGCAACCAGAAGATCATCTTGGGAAGAGGAAGATATTTGATCTGCGGCTATCTCTCTTGAGCTGGGCACTTTTACCTCCTGTTCAGAGATAATGACATATGTTAATATCACACCTCTCACAAAGAAGGCTTTTATCGAAATATTAATCTTATTTCCCCTGTTGATCACAATAGTGTTGACAAAGTTTCGCAGGAGAATTTGTTTGGTTTATGTTTGTGGAAACCCAGATATGAAATAAACAAGCTGAATTTAACAAGCAATATAAAAAAAGAAATTTTAAAGTCAATTCCTACTTTAATAATTAATAGTTTAATAGTTTTCGAGATATAATGAAAAACGTACTGCGCATGCGCAAAAATATGGCTAAAATATGGGGGTGCTTCGATGATCCCATGGACCATTCGCATACCCAAGAACCAAGTCTGTGATGTTAATAGTTTTCGAGATATAATGAAAAACGTACTGCGTATGCGTCATGCAAAATATGAAATGACAGACAAGAAAGCGAATTAATATTGCATTGTCATCTACTTCTGAGCTATGTTTAAAGTTTCAAGTCTCCAGCTCATCGGGAAGTTAGTTTAAAATCGATTGCAAAATTTGAACAAGATATATAAATATAGGGAGAGTGTGAACTAATAGTAGGAATTGAAAAATGAAACTCAAGCTTTTATTAAGCATAATTAAAAACTACTAGATTCCAATGCAACAGCATGTCTTACTAGACATCTACTAAGAGATGATTCATGAACAATCTAAGACTAGGCAGAAACATTTCAAACATAAGTAAAACTCCCCCTAACAATAGAGCATGCCCAAGCTTAGACACACCCAATAGTTCCTGAACACACCTACAAGGGTGAAAACCCACTGTTAACTGAGCATGTCAGCCAATGCATCTCAATGGCTGCTGTTTGTTTACAGCAGACATTGAGATGTAAATAAAGGTGGGGAAAGTTTAACTAATTTAGATTTTAAAAAAATAATTTGTAGAACTTCTACATTAAAACTTATAATTTTAATATATATTAATTTAAATATGACCAAAACAAAAATCAATTTATCTAACGGAATTAAAGACAACACAAAGAGAAAAAACTGCAATACTAATTTGTTAATTTTTATCATATTGCATTAAGTATAAAAGTACAGTAAAACAGCGTTCATACGTTTCTCATTTATAAGTCGTTTCATCACAGCTCCGGTTCATTCGTAAGCATTGTAATGATTAAGGACTTCGTTGCCTCGATTATACGTCGTTTTCCCACTTTCTAAAAGTCGCAAATTTTCTGCTTCAGTCATTATTTCTCCGTTCCTATTATTTTAAGATTTTGTTAATTGAGGAGTTTGAAATTCAAATTAAGATTTTTTAATTAAACGCCTACCTGCATGCACAGAAATCGTATAAAACAAGAAATATATAATTAATCCTGAAGATATTGAATAAAGGTAAGATTTGCCTCACTTTTAGGATAAATGTTTAATTTTTAAATTTCATTATTGTTTTCAATACTATGTACTAAGGGGCTGTCCATAAATGATGTCACACTTTTTTTCAATATTTTTGACCCCCCCCCCTTCACCCACTTGTCACAAAGTGTCACGCTTCACCATACCCCCTCCCTCCCCCTTGTCACACCATATTACATGAACATAAACTTGCAGTTCAGAAACAAAGCACTACGTTATAGATCATATTTCAAATTTTATTTTTAAACTTTAATTATGTGTTTTAATGACATTTGTGAGCATAACAATAATAATGATTATATGTGTACTTATTTTGTATGGAATAAGATTAAGGTTTGCAACGAAAAACATAATTAATATACAATGGTAATAAAATATTAATATAAAAGAGCAATTGAAAAAAGTAGTATTTTGGAATTTGATATATTTTGCGTTAAATCTTATCTTTACTTTATTAACACAAAATACTCTTAAACAGGTCGAATTTTAAAAAAAAGAAAACGCCTCAATAAGTTCAACCCGTTTGTGCCACTACCAGTTCTACCACTCACCCAGGTGGGGCGACGTATCATTTGTTGGACATTTCAAGGGTGTGACAGTGGAAGGTTTGCTTCTAATGGTGAAGAATTTCTGCTGCTACCATATTCTCAGAACCTGCCTTGAATGCCTTATTCAAAAAGAAAGGAATATAAGTGAAAAAAAATCACATGCAAGTTGTTTCAGCCCCGATTGAAAAATACCCTCAAATTCTGGTAATTTCAAAATAACTTCAAAATTAATCTGCTGATTTTAAATGTTTTTTATTTTAACCAAAATGTGTAATGTAACACTTCTTGTTACCCCCTCCCCCCACCCTTCCAAGCGTGGCATCATTTGTGGACGGCCCCTAATATACTAGTACTATCTTTAAATAAACTTCAAAATTATTACTTTTAAATGAATTCGTTTTAGTAGTATTAAATTTGTAATAATGATAGTTGTATAACGGCTCTACTCCAATAGTAACGATTACTGAGCGGGGCATCACTTTAACTCAAAGAAAAGACATTTGAGGCTGAAATAAAAGCAGGGCTCCATGAACGATGATAATTAATTTAATGAAGGTTATTTGATTATATACAATTATTTACATTTTACAAAGAAAAAATAGGAAACATTTTCTCGGTGTTACAATACCGGACGCATATAACCGATCTTTACTTCAATTCGGGCCAGAGAAAATAACCGAGCTCGCTGATTGGCTGCTTCCCTTAGCGTCTTCATGACGTTATGTTTATTTCGCCGAACTGGAAGCCTTGTAGGAAATAAGCAATACGTGAGCTTATAAATTTTAATTACTTTCTTTAGTTTGCATATTAAGAGACATTTTTTAGTCTCCAAAGTGCACATTTTTAATTCAATATGTTGTGCCCTTTTTAAAATATTTAACATAAAATATAACAATATTAATTTATGAGATTTACATAATTTTAAACCTTTTTTAAGAAATCCTAATAAACAAAAATAAGACATGTATGCGTATATTTCTAATACATTTCGAGAATAAATCAAATATTGGAATTATTGAAATAAATATTACTGCTCTTATGATTTTCCTTCTTTCTTAATTATACATTTTAATTCTTAAGTATTTTGCCTTCTAGAGAGCGTATGACTTGTAAGTTTTGCAATTGGGTGGGAAGGCGTGACGTCAATGAGCTAACCAATCAGCGAGCTCCGTTATTTTCTCTGGTCCGAATTGAAGTAAAGGTCAGTTATATGCATACCGGACCTCTTCGCGTGTGTCACTACTCACACACTGTCAAAGAGTCATCTGCCTAGAAGGAGGGAGGCAGTGCCATCTGGCGAATAGTTACATCTGTTACAGTTGTTTAGTAAAATTTCGATCATACGTCTTTTCATTTATGCGTCGTTTTACATCAGTCCCTTGAAAGATGTATAAACGGTGCTTTAGTGTAAATAGAAAATTCAAAGCTTTTAAATTAGTTGACAACATTAGTTAGTAACAGTGCTGACATTACGTGACAACACTTATAGACCGGATACTACTTGTAAATTGCAACATACGTCATGTCTGATAAAGATATAAGTACGAAATAAGGGAAGATTTAATTGTGAAAGAGTTAAAAATACAAAAATAATAACAAACAACGAGGAGGAATAAGAATCCAGTTGATGACGTTATAAGAGGCCATTCATCCATGCAGATTCAAAATCAGAATAGGTTTTCTGTAGAGGAAAGACTTTAAGGTCTAAATTTAATTTGAATTTTCCTCCAAGGCCTGAACCCATTCCGGAATAAATTGGAAAGAAAAAAAATTATCTACAAAGAAGAAATTCAAAACAGTCTTTTAAACATAGTCTGAAAAGAAGGGCTTAAAATGTTTTATCTCTTAAGTAGTGAAATCGGAAAAGAAAGAGCGACTTTCCAAAGTCAACTTTGTTCATAGATGTGCGCGCCTATCTCCATCTAGTGAGGGAAACACTAACTAAAAACTTAAAT
>BGPR01007070.1:0-74218 GCA_013235015.1 Araneus ventricosus | reverse complement strand
AGAAGTTACGTAATATTGCTATGTACCAATTGAAATTGACAAAATGAATGTATGACTGTAGAAATACGAAGACAATAAATTTAAAGAGACTGCCATTTACTGAATTCCATCACCATATTGTACATAATTAAAAAATCTGACTTTACTTTTCTGTATCGAGTAACCTTGATCATCTTGATCTGTTCTCGCTGAGACATTGATCTGTCACTGATGATAGAGAGAAAACTTCAAGCTAAAAACTTCATGTCACTAAATAAAACCTCAAACAAAAAAAAGTTACTTTTTCTTGCATTCTGAGATGGATGCCGGTTTTAAACATTCTTCCCCTGCAAACCTATTACATAAATATGATATTTTTTTTTTCTTGTGATATATATATTCCTCCACGTATTTCCTTGCCCATTTTTTCAGAGGATGGAATATGTTTTACTATTAGAAACGTTACACAAATGATTCTTGGATCGAATGCTTTAACATGCCTTTATTATCTACTTATAATGCTTAATTAAACGTAATGTTTCTCCACAGAACATAAAATTAATTTAGTATAGAGCATTTTTCTGCTACAAAAACGTGTCTCAAAATACACAAGAATTACAAAAGATTGATCTTTCAGCAAAATCTATTTTCATCATTCAATCTTATATAATCTCATCTCAATTTTTTACAGTAACTGGATTTAAAGCAGACATTTTATCAGACCTCAGCCAGTACAAGTTTCTAATGAAATCATCCAGCTCTAGTATTGCTTCCAGTGAGTTATTATCAGTCTTCCATGCTTACACTTTGGAATGATTTATCTATAGTGGACCCTATTGAACAAATTCCATGAGTAAATGTAGTGTTTTAGCCATAAAAGTCATACAATTTTGGTTTTTGACCAAAAATATGAGATTTCTTTCTTATTTGTATTTTGAAACTACTTTCATTAGAAAACAATACCTGCGTAGAAGAGCACACACACACACTTAGATAATAAGACTTAGATTACGCTTTTTAATCTAAACTACTTTAGTGGAAAATGTCAAACAACTGCCTGTCTGCAACACTGAGGTAATCTAAGTTTCTGAAATTCCCCATTCGAATGCAGCGATGACAATATGGAAATATAAACAGACATGAAAACACTCGCTAACTCAAAGCAGCGATTAAATTTCGCTCCCCCGGGAATCTGAAATGAAAAATGGAGGAAAATGCACTCATTCTTTTCTTCATTTTTCGCTTTCACTAAAGTGTCTGCGTCGCCAAATCCGCAATGCAAACACGTCAAACATTAGACCCAACAGCGAAATGGAAAAACAGAAGACGTTGATGGTGTTAGCTGAATGAAAAAAAAGGAAGGGCACTTTCTCAAATGCGGTGACAGATTGAAAAAAAACTGTTTCTTCCTTAAATTGAGTTTTAAGTTTCGACCCAATAGTTTGCCGTAATTATATGGATATCCATTTTCGACAAAATAAAAAGGATGTCTGTCAGTTTTAAAAGCTTTGAAAATGGAGTTGATTGCTTAATATCTCGGTGATGGTCAGTTATCGACTATTGGAGGATTTTAAAACCCTTATTAGAATAATTTTTCCTTTAAATACAATTAAATATATTTTTATTTTGTTGAACAAAAATTGTATTCGACAATGTAGATATTCATTAAATTTAGAAGCATTATTGTAGAAGAATAAATGATCTCAACTATATAGGAATAATTACACATTTTTTCCGCAATTAACTTTTTCAGCACTTTTTTTTAAAACTATTTCTATGAAAAGCGCAATAAAATTATAGTCTGTTCCAGAAAAATTACCTTCTGTAAAAATTATGCAAAAAGATTTTTCTTTTATTTAGGAAAAAAAACATGACGTTAATAAAGTTTGTTACAAAACCTGAATTCAATACATTGCAGCTTTAATTAATATTTTTCTTTTAGATGTAAATTAAGCGTATTTCGTAAATAACCAGAATAAACATTTCGGAATATGATTGAATAGTTGATATTTAATACTCAAATAATTATATGTTTGTATTTTAAAACTAAAAATTTAGCTTATTAAATTCAAATACTGGTATTTTATTTTTAACATGAGTTTAGTAAGGAAACTAACTAAATGGGAGGGAGATTACTTTAAACATAAAATTCCGTAAATTACAAAATCAAAATGAGAAAAAAAACACAATCTCCGAATCCAACTCTTGAAGAAGTCTTTTGGAATAAAATTGTGAAATTAATGTTGTAAGGAATACTACATAAGTTGCTTCTGAGAATTTAAAATGACAACTGCCTTTCTGACAAAAAAAGAAGCAGTATTAAGAATATCAACTTTTTATCTAATTCACTTCTTTTTATTTCATATTATACCTTGCTTCACCATTTGTCTATGGCAAACTAAATAATGTATTTAAATTCAAATTAATTCTGATGTTGTCAGTGAATTAGCGAGCTTTATAACTTCTACTCTGTTGCCCTTTTTCCATAACCAATGAAGGGGTATATACAGGATGATTTAAAAAAAAACGTGGCCAAACTTTAAGGGTAGGTCAGGCATACGATACGCACCCAGAGTCGCATAGGAACATAGTTGCGCAAACACCATCTGGGTGTGCATTTAAAATAAACCCGATATCTTTTTGAATCCTAACATTATTGAACTGGAATTTTCATATAAGTTGCGCTATATATATATATAATATATGGCTCTGAAGTTGTGAAAGAAAAAATACGCTACCTTTCGCGCATGCGCAGTAAATAATTATTTACTACAAATCCTAATATCTCCTTTACTATTCAACGTATTTACATAAAAGATTGATACAATCCTCCTCTAATATATTGTCACGTACTCTGTAAATTTCATATAATTCCAAGGAAAACTCTGCAAGTTTTAAGCAAAAAACATGCGGGAAAGTTTGGGATTTTTTAAAGAAACATTCATATCTTCCCGAATATTCGTGTTATTTTTACGAAAATGCATGTAAAAATTGTGAACATTGCACAAAACAATTGATGAAAGTTGCAAACTATTTTCAGCTTTCTGTGAAGAGGGGTGAGCCAAAATTCTTCTTCGACTTCATCAATTTCTGGTCGGTCCACTGAATGCCCTCGTGACCCAATCTTTGATGTAAATTGTGAGTTAAATCCTGTTCTTTATACGGTCGAAGTTCGAAGTAAATTCATTCAGCCTTCCGAGTGATATTCTAAAAAATACGAAATTCGCTTCTGTATGCCTCACTTAGTCTTAAAGTTTAGTCAGTCACAAGCGAGAGCATCTAGCTGCTTCACAGAAAGATGATAATGAATATTTTATCGAATGTCTCCCGAAGGGCTGCATGAATTTCCCTCCAGCTTCGAACATAAAAAGAATACGTTTTAACTCACAATTTACATCAAAGATTAGGTCACGAGGGCATTCAGAGGATCGACCAGAAATTGATAAAGTAGAAGAAGAATTTTGGCTCACCCAGCTTCACAGAAAGCTGATAATGGTTTGCAACTTTCATCAATTCTTTTGTGCGATGTTCGCAAGTTTTACATGGATTTTCGTAAAAAAAGCACGAATATTCGGGAAGAGATTAATGTTTCTTTAAAAAAACTCAAAATTTCCCGCATGTTTTTTACTTAAAACTTGCAGAGTTTTCCTTGAAATTGTATGAAACGTACAGAGTACGTAAAAATATATTAGAGGAGAATTGTATTAAAATGCCATGTAAATACGTTGAACAGTAAAGGATATATTAGCATATGTAGTAAATAATTTTTTACTGTGCATGCGCGAAAGGTAGCGAAATTTTTATTTCTCAACTTCAGAGCCATATAATAGCGCAACTTATATAAAAATTCCAGTTCATTATCGCTAAGATTGAGAAAGATATCGGCATTTTGCCCATCGCTGTTTTATTTTAAATGCCATCTGCTGCCTCCAGATGGCGTTTGAGCACCCATGTTCCTATGCGATTCTGGATACTAATCGTATGCCTGAACTACCCTTAAAGTTTGGCGACGTTTCTTTGAATCAGCCTGTATTCGTTATGGTCAATGTGGTAAATCGGTTATCATGCTTAATCACCGGATCTTTAAGCAGTTATTATGCATAATAACCGGATTTTTAATGCTATTATTATGCATTATGACAGATTATTATGCATAATTACCGCGGTGATTTTGCATAATAACCGAACAAATATATTACCTCAAACAAACAGTTTCTCAGAGAAAATAAGGAAATACAACTCCCTTCCTTAGGAATCTATATATATCTAAGAATTAAATGAAAACAAATTTAGCCAATATTTGTGAGGAAAATATTCAATCACTTGATGGGAAATTGAAAAGTTAAATCAATTTTTGCTTTTCTAGAAATTTCAATGAAAAGACTGCAATTCTTTCAACGCATTGAATTTAGTTAACTGTTTATTCAAGGAGTAACTGTATCAAGACCCTTTTAAAAGGGTTATAGAATATAAAATTTCTAATAGAGCAGTGAACATTCAATAACCATCAAAATGAAATTAATCTCTGTATCCATTTATTCATCAACCAATATCAAGATATCATTCCAAAGCTTCCTTTTAAGCAGTTCTATTGAGCTGCCGGGATGAAAATTGTATCTTAATGTAACCGAAAACGCCTGGCGGGGAAAGAAACTTCCGGAAGCAAAATAAATTCGAACCAAAATCTGAATGTTCCGGAAATTTCCAGTGCGGAAATTCGTACTTCATATCCTAATTAAATTGAAACCATTAAACTAATGCTACTGCTTAATTTTGAAAATAGTTTGGAAAATTATTCCCTTTATATTGTGTGCTGAAACTGTGGAATTAGATTAATTAGAAACAGGACAAGAAAGCAAACCTTAAGAAATGAAATCTTCTAAGCCGCGTTGATGGAAAACCCTAAGAATATTCTGAGACAAACATCGATCATCTTATTAGCAAAATACCATGAGGTTAATGCATGATAATAATTTATAACGTATTAATTAATTTAGTTTAAAGAATAATTTTGTGAAGACATTTTGAAGCTTGACAAATATTTTTTTTTTTCATTTTGTGCATTTTGAAAGAGTCTAACATTGTGCATTAACTTTCAGATTTTCGGTTTGTGATTTCTTTTGAAATTTTTTGTAATATTCTTTGCGCTTGAGTGCGGGCATAAAGTTCTGATAATCGATTTCTGAAACATGACTTCAATAAGAAAAAGCTGTTTCAAAAAATGTGAAAGAAAGAAAATAAAAGAGCTGAAAAATGATTTGAAAATAATGGAACTTTCACGCAGAAAATTATTTTGTCTATACATGCAAACGATTCAAAATCGATGTATGAAGAATGAACAAATGGAGCTATGTAGCGACTATCTCTTAAAAATGGTGCATGCGAAAGCTTGTGCAGATTTTGGTGAGAGGAAGTTTAGTGAATTTCCACTGCAACTTTAACCGTACTCACTATTAAATTTACTATAATATGTTTACTGAGTCAACTCTAGGACTATTTGAAACTGTTGAATCTGATCAAATTTTCATCATTCGGATCGAAAAAATATGTAATAGAAAGATACTGAAAAGTTTGGTTCATGGATTTCTGATTTCGTCTTCAAATACTTATTAAATTATTTTGGCATAGGACACAATGCGAAATGGCCGGGTAACTGTCATAACACTTCATTGATTGTTTTTGTCTCAATATTCTTTTAGAATATATAATACCCTTTAAATCACTAATAAACGCTTAAGAGATAAAAGCCAAGATTGTAAGGATTTCATCGACAACTAAGTCTGCTGAATTTGATTTTTTAAAGGTAGTCGACGGATTGCCTTCTAAAATATATTAATCCTGATTGAGTTTTTATGAATGAATGGATTAGATTGACTCGAAACTCGGAGCATATAATTACAATATTCAATCCGGCTATATGAATGATTATATTCATATGGTTCAAAACCTCTAAACTGGGTTTCGGGAATACAATTAATTTGATAATTGGTTTTCTACGGCAACCCTAGTAGCGCTAGCAAAATAAGATGTTTTAATAAGATTTTATAAGGTATTGTCCAGTCTTGTTTTTAATAGTTGCCACTTTACTTTTGGAAAAAATAGCAAGATACTAATTTTTGAATTTCGGCATTTTGAATGCATGATATATGTCTTTGTTGTTGTCAAGTTATCTCTTTGCAAGACATTTGACGCTGATATGAAACGCCGCCTTCCTGTAACCTCGTGGAATATTAATCTGCGTGCCATATGTTCCGTGCAAAGAGGAATTTCACAATATCTTAACAAAATAATTACTTGTTAAGTCCTGAAGATTGAATTCTAGATAACGATTAAAGTCAACAGTCGTAGAAATGTGAACCAACGATAAAGCACGTATTTATTATTTCATATATTTATTAAACAATCAATTATTTATTTGATTTGAAACTTCAATAATATTATTTTTAAGCAGGTTTTTTACAATTCTGCAATCTAAGCATTTTTTAAGATTCTTTTCTTCTTAATGATCTTTTTTCAAAACATTTAGCTTAAGAATAAATTTTTAGAGAGGGTGATAAGAAATATATCATCAAGAATTAATAATAAATGGTACATGAAGAATATTTGTAAATATTATAAAAATTGGCACCATTTCAGATGAATAATGCATAAAATCTGTCTTTGCCTGTTAGTTTATTTCCGATCAAACTGACAGATCCATTACAAAACTTAATATGTGAGCAGTTATCGAGACCCTTTAAAGAATCCATAAATTACATTAAAGCTTGCCATATAACTTTAATATACCTTATAAATTAATTTTTCATGCCACACGGTCTAAATGCAGTTCTTGAAAAGGTCAAATTATGAAAAAAACCCGGTTTAATAGCAACGAATTTTACAGACATTTCAAATAAATTTGGAATAAATTTTGATGTTGGAATTAAAATTTCAACAAATAAAAGAGTTTTCGTTCGAAAGTTTGCTTATAAAAAAGAGGTGTTTTCTTATTTTCCGCATCACATTACTTAAACAGAATTTCAAAAATAATTCCTCTAGGCTTGATTACTAACCTGTCTCTGTTTTAAATCGAAATGTAGGGGAAATAGTACTGTTCGAAGGTGTTGATGGAATGAAAGAAAACGATTCTTGCGCTAGTTTGGTAGCTATTGTTTGGATCCCATTTCCTGTAAATGAGGGAGAAAACAGGCAGCTTAATGTTGGGTCTCAGACTCGCGCCTTATAGTTAATTACGTTGGGAGTTAATTTCGTGAGTAGATTAATGGGAAACAATCTACGATTGTTTGGCCTTTTCATTTCTGGGCAAAAAATCATCTAGATACAATTGAAACGATCTGCTTTCGCTTCGCTAGTGTTAATTCACAATATTTTTATTTGTAAAAGTTGATTTGATACTTTTAATTTGATTATATATTCGTAAATGCTTGCATAGAGTATAAATTTTTAAGTGATGTCATTATTTTTTGCAGAAAAAAATACAAGTGCATTTTTACATAAATTTTGTAAAATAATTATACAAAATTATTAATAATTTTAAATATTTTTTGAGAACAGAAAGAAAGCTGGATGGAATTAAAATGACGTGAGATACCACTAAAGTACATAACAGACTAAAGGGCGTATAAAATGACTTATTTTCAAATTTCTTTCCTTAAAGCATTTATAATTTTCGTCTTTTCACATGAAATTTCATTAATCTATAGAATTTAATTTTCAAGAGATGAGTAAATATAGCGGATATTTGAGCTGGTTAGTAAGGTATTTCTTTAAGTAATATTGATAAAGTAATATATCTTTGAACGAATTTTTCTTCTTACGAGATTATATTGATCTTAATAGCTTTGAAATCAATTGATTAAAATGTTTCGACTGAATTAAAAGTAAAATTATTGCTAATTTAGATTAGTTTAAGAATAAGAGAATTTTCGAAATAAGTATTATTTTTGCAGTATGCAGCATTTCGCAATTCGCTTCACTCGCATAATTTCCTTTCCGAATTTCAAGAGTTTTTTTTTGGGGGGGATTGCCAAGCTACCAACCCTAACTTACGGATAAAGCCCATAACTCACCAATCTCTCAGATTCTTTTATGAATTGTAAATTAAAATCAAAATTGTCTTGCATAAAAATTAAAAAAATATTTGAAATGGTAAAGCTTTTGACCTTTGCCAATAAACTTCATTTGAAGTTTTTCTCCTTACTAAGACAACAGTTGCAGAGAAAATACTTTTACAGCATCTTTCATTTCAATGCACAGTTAGTTTGTAAATTTGAATGAAATTAGTGATTGTATCATTAAGACGATATTTTTTACTGTTCTAACTTTCAATACAGCTGAATTTTCAACACAGCTCCCCATATTTTTTTAAATTTTTGTTCTTATTTGTCTTGAAAATATTTGCGACCAAGAAACTTGGAAATCTCTTGCCATAGTTTGCTTTTTTCATAAAAGGATACATTTTCATTGTAAATTTTTAATAATTACACAATATACAAATAGTTTCCATATGACATTGAATCGCCGTGTTTCTTTGCATTGTATCAAGGAATCTATATTTATTACTAGAATCACTGAAATTAGTAAAACGTTAAGACGTTTGAAGTAGCTATTATAATTATTACGAAAGCGTATTTACCTTTCTCTTCATTCAAATAAAGAAGATATTCGTCCTATAAAACGCATTTCGATGATAATTCTTTCGTAATTCCCTGAGTGTACTTCTGTATTCATGAAAACCAGATTTCACGTTCGTTAGTATGAACTTAGTTTATAATAACGATCGCACGCATGCTGGTAGGAATTCAATGGCTGGAAGAAACAGTCGTGAAAGGAACACTTTAAGAATTGGATTTTTGTAAAAATCAGAGCGTTCAAGCTTAAAGTTCTTGCGACAGTGAGACATTTTTTTTCAACTTCTGAAAAGATTTTGATACAATTCAAAATCTTACGATGATTTTTATTTCTATTAATGGTGGTGAGGAAAAAATTAAAGGGAAATACATATGCGAAATTGGCCGTAACTTTTTTTTGAATCTGTGAATACAAAGTTAGTTCTAGAGATGTTTCTCTAAGAAGAAATCGTACACAGAAGTTACATAAAGATTGAAAATATACATAAAGAAATATTATTTATTTTGGAATTATTTTAAGTTAACATATTAAGTAAATTATCAACGTCTATAGAACTCTATTAATTCAAATACGTCAATTAAAACTCTACCTGCTTTACCACGGTTATAAGCTTCTGAATTCTATTATTTCCTTCCATAATTATCGAATTACTCACTTCGGTTAAAAATTTACTGCCTTATACTAATTCAAGGAAATAATCCAGTGAAATTTTATTTTCACATGAAAAAATACAAAACAGAGGACTATATTTTGTACCCCGACGTCGTGCCAGATAAGGGGGGAGGGCGGAGAATAACTTCAAACATCGATTTTTTGGCGTTTAAATAAAAGGCTATTAATATGAGAAAATATACATTTAAATGAGAAAATTGTATGTATTAAAAATTCTATAAATCTAGATGTAGACCGTTAAGACAGCTTAATTAGCTCAGGAGTAAATTAAAAAAGATTGTGAATTTTCAAAAAATATTAATTTTTCCCCCAATTTGAGCGAAAGGTTTGCAATTCTACTGCAGTACGCGCTATATAGGCTGGAATATATCTGGTAAAAATTTCAGATCGATATCCGCATTATGTTTTAAAAAATTCAACTTCATCGAAAAAATTAGGGTAATCGAAAAACACCTGTAAGCTCTTCTCTATCAATCCGAATTTGCGGAGAGGAAGGAAATCTTATTCTATAAGTATTGTTCTACAATTTCAATTCCTTCTATACGGTCGGTTTTTAAAAGGAACTGGTGAAAAATAATGTTGAAGTTGTCGTTTTGTCTCAATTATTATGCCTGAACGAATTGAGTCATAACGAAGAACGACGAATTCGACAGGACTAGAAAAAGCAACTCATAAAATGATCGAAAGAATTATTTATTGTTATAATTGTTAAAGATAATTTTGTATTAAATCATAGCAGTGGCAATTAAAAACGTTAGAGCTATAAAAATAGTTGAATACGACAGAAGTTAACACTGTCCATTCTATAATATAGCTTACTAGTTCATTGTGGGCCTAGCAGAAATTCCTCCATTACTAGAGGTATGAACTGGCATAGAAAGCCTATTTCATCCTGGAAAACGGAGCTTGGACATCGTGACTTCTCGTAATCTCTTAGGTCTCCATCCTAAATTTAGTGCGGATAAAAGGAATATCTCTAGTGCACACACATTTATGGAAGTGAAAACAACCCACGATATGTTAATGATTCGAAGCTACATTCCAAAAGAAAATATATTCTATAGAAAAATCTTCATCAGAAGAAATGGACTAAGTGTTTGAATAGAAGTTTGATTGCATGTTTGAAGATTATTTGATATAATATAGATAAAGAAATTAAGCAAATTTTCAAAATTTAATCGAGGGAAAAAGATCGAAAGCTTTTGAAACGATTCTTTTATATAATTGGTGTCTGTGAGATTTCAAAATTCCATTCTGACACCCTGCGATAGGATAAAAACCTGTCTTTGATATTTTTTCACAGTAACTTTCTGATGACTTTTTATAAGATCCAATAACTGATATATTCACAGTTTCCGATTTCGTTAAGTGGTTCTACGCCGGTCTTCGGTTATTGTCGACAGAATGGATTATTGATTTTCATTTCTCTGGAAAAGTCTAAATTTTATTTCATAAATTCTTTTGAATCGTGATTCTTTGAATTCTAACGAATTGCATTGTTATTATCTCGACTTTATATAAATGGATGATTTTCAAGATCTTGTCAAAATTGGATTAACAAAATGTTAAAAATTTTGGAAACTAAACTGAAAAATATTTCGAATTCGTAAAAACATCGAAATATGATTTTTGAGTATAATGTTAATTTTGAAGAAATTTCAAGTTAACAAATTTCATTAAGTATTTCTGGTTTGAAGGTAGTTTTTATATTTTAAGGTAAAATTCCTATATGAAAGCAAACAGCATTTGTGCCAATATTTATGTCACTGTCTCAACACTTTGTGTTTTTGCTTCGCTTGAAATCGTGTTCATGATTATATGGTTAGATTTTATTCTTATTCGTTTAGTTTATTTACATTAATGTCCCGTTTTGAAGCAATACGTCACGTTAATATAACTAAACGTAACTTGGAGGGTTAGCTTGGGACGGATCTCATAATTTTTGACCGCGGTCAGATGAAGAGCACGACACCTCAGCTGTCACCCCGCTTTAAGCTTCCCCACCAGCGGGAAGACATTTAGGCCACTACATATGATTTAGCGTGCAACAGGCCGCCAGACACCTGAGATCTTCATTGAAATCGAGTTTAGAGCCTGGAGCCGTGCGACACCGAAGCTGAGACCATACCACTAGGTCACCTCGGCGTCCTTATTCTGATTGGATTTAACGATTAAATTAGTCTTATTTTATATACCACATCCATTGAGTTAAAGATACGAGAAAATATCTAAGTCGCATCGTTAAATGTGCTTTATGAAATCTATTTTTCTCATGTGTTATTCCAAACTCCACCGGCTGGTGAAGTTTTAGAAAATTTAATAAAATGGTCTCATTTCATTTCATGCATTCCTAATCAGGGTGTTTTCAATTAAGATCTAATCTCTACGTTTTAATTTGAAGCGATTACAAATAAAAAATTATTATTTTCTAAGAAAACATTGCGTCATAGTAAGCAATCCGACGTATTTTAATAAATATCAAAAATGTCAAACAATTGTTTGCCTAGAAGAATGTTATAAGACTTTGGTGAGGTAAGGAAATTAAATTCTATTTAAATGGATTCTCAATTGCTGGGAAACCGAGCACTGAGTTTAACAAAATATCCCGTCTGTGAAATTTTAAGAAAGCATCTGCGAATTTGTATTTATATTCATCGAACTGACTGCGTTTTAGCTTAAATAAAATCAGACAAATTCAAACAGCATTTCACGTTTTTAAAGAAAACAGTAGTTACTTTAAATGATATTATATTTTCGTTGGATACCTGTAAGTATCGCAATGTTTAATTAAAAATAATCAAATGCAATACGAATAAGCTCAGAGTTTAACGGCGATTCTGAAAATACTTCTGGGCTACTTCGAATTCTAATAACCATTAAATTAATGCTCGGCAAAACTTGTATTTTCTGCTCTCACTAAAATTGCCATTTACGAAGTTTCTCCGAAACAGGTAATTTTCAGAAACTTCACAATTGTTCTAGAAGCTATAATCTGTTAAAGGGCAAAGAAAAAAATATTAACATTTCATTTTCGTAATTTCGTAACCAGGCTGAAACATTTGACGCGGGCTAACATAAATTCATTTTAAGTAACTGTGCCTTAACTTCGATTCATTTTATCAGAATAGCGTCGACTGCGGATTTTTGTCTTTCGGACGAAATCAGATTATTCTGTTATCGATACTGGGACGAAAAATAGCTAGCTTTTGCTAAATCCTTCTAATTTCCTCTAAAACCCAGTAAATTTCTGCCACGAAATATTAACTTTATAAGGAATGGTAATTAAATATTTATATTTTATGGTAACCTTTAAGCAGAAGATATCATGGTTAATTTTTACAAAGAGTTACATCTACATGAGAAAAACTAATTGGGGCATTATTGTAAAATTATTTTTTTATGTCTACATAATCTGCATTTTTTTAAAAAAATATAATTCTTCTGACTTGAAATCCAAACCATTGTAAACTAATTACGACTGGCCAAATCAATTTCCAAAAATAACCGCAGAACGTTCAAAGAGACGACATATAGCATGCATGCAGATAGTTTGTAATTTGATCCAGTTCGATTTTTTCTAACAACACTTCTGCGATTTTCGATTTTTATAAGCGGAAACATTCTAAAAAAGCATTCTTTGAAAAATTCTAGAACCAAATATCTGCCATTCATCAAATATACTTATATTAGTATAAAAAAAGCAGGTTAAATTAATTGTTTCGACGCAAATAGTGCGATTATTTTGACTTTACTATTTTAATTAAAAAAAAACTGTTCAAGCATTTGCGTTGCATAATCAGGTACTTAAATCTAAGCAAACCGAATTTAGTACCACAAGGAGGAAGATATTCTAATTACTTCCTTAACTAGAAGATAATGCATTTTAATTTAATCTATCTGTTAATAAGAACTCGAATGCTCGATGTGAATAAGAAGTGTTCAAAAAATAGTTTCAAATATTTCCATAATTAATTATTTTAATTGGCAAGAATTTCAGGGTAGGCTACATTTTTGGTATACCGATTTCCATCTGAATGAACCCCTTGAAGCCAATTTCTATAGACTTAATAGAGAAATATTGGCGTGGCCTGATAGTTCTCACAATGTCTTAAACGAAATTTCTTTGAGTTTACAGGGGTAATGAATTTAGTGACATCAAAACCAACCATCAAAGCTCAAGCAAACCGATCACAGAGTGGTACAAGAAAAAGTTTGCAGGCTTTTTAATATTAGATATTCGCAAAGTTGATAAATTTTTTATACAGTTGAAAAAAGTTTCCTACAGAGTTTAAGAGCTATACTGGGTATGAACTGTCGAAACTGCCCTGATCTGTTGCATGTGGTACATATCACTTTGCAATAATTCAACACATCCCCTGCACTGTGAACTTCACCGGAGTACACTGGGGAAAGCCATTATCTAGGCGACTCTTTTTGTGCCGCGTTTGTTGATAGTAATAAACAATGCAATGAGCAATTTAGTCTCTTCAATTTGTATTGTATATGTTAATACCTTTCCAATTGCTATACACGGCGCTTTTAATTTCTCGTAAACGTAGTGCGGAAAGAGAAAGCATTGTAAACGTCAATAATATCTGTCTGTTTTTGTACACGATAACTCAAAATAAAGCAAGCTGGACGGATGAAATTTCGTATGCGGTCTGAATTACAAAACTACAAATTTCAATAAAATTGTGGGCGAAATCTCAAAACCGTCTGTCTGTCTGATTGTCTATGTCCATATCAACTTGGTAACTCAAAAGCAGAACAATCTAGATAAATGAAACTTGGTATGCGGCCTTAATGCCCAAGCTAAGTAAGTGCATTTTCGAAAAATATCCCATAACTTGATATATGAAATCGTATATCTACTTCAAATTTTGGACACAGTAAGTCGACCCACTGATTCTCTTCTCTATACTACGAAGTTAAACACAGAACACACCGTATTGTGTAAATATGCGAAAATCGAGGGGAGAAGTCCCCCCTGGTGTTTGAGTGCCTTTCTAATCTTGTCTCATGCATTGTGTTAGATATTTTATACGTTTCTTCTAAGGCAGAGTTTCAAACACGACTATGCGCATGCATTTTCGAAAAAGAAAGATAATCTATAGCCATTCGAATGAGAAGGAATTCCTTCGTCTTCATAATTACTATCTTAATGTAAGTACTAGTTGTATGATGAAAAGGGTGGAGAATATATGATATAGGTACAGAAGAGCCCATATACTTTATTGCTTTCTCTGTTAAATGTTTTAGTAAAACAAGATTTCCGGCGACAAACATGGCAGTTTACGGATGTTGTACATTCTTATCAGTTTTAATGTTTAGAGATATTAAAATATTAACTGAATAAAACTACACTCAGACGAAAATTGTTATGGAGAATATAAAAACTGCTACAAAAACTTGGCAAAATATCAATGAATGCCACCATTATGTGCTTTTACGGCAAGAAAAGAAATTTCAAATTTTTTGATGTAAGGAAAATTAATAAAAAATTTCTATTTCAGGTAAATAAAATGAGGTAAAAGTGGTACAATGATTAGTTAAAAATGAAATAAATATTTTAAAATGAATATGCAGAAACACTACTTTCATAGATTTTGATAGGAATAAAATTATGAGTAATTCAATAAAATTTAAATTAAAAATAATTAATTACGAAGCAGAATAATAACTTCATTTCACTGTAGCCTTAAAATACGAAAACACATTTTTACAAGATCAAAATCTTTTATAATGAAACTAATAATTCTAAAATATTAAAATGGAAGAAATTGTAATTGATGTGCGAAACGAAATTATGAATTTTAATGAAGCAATTTAAGAGACATCGACATCGAGAAAACAATAATAGTCAATATATAATGGAAAAGAGCAGAAAAGTTAACTTTTAACTTCGTCGCTGTTCCTATGAAGTCAATAAAATCTCAATGTTATAATTATAAGATTTTACCCCACATTCTTTTAGGAAATATTTTAGATCTTGAACGTTCTATTAATTTTTAAGAGGTATTAAAACTTTTTTGTTTAAATTTATAACTATTTTAAGAACTAGAAATCTCAATTTACGTAAAAGACCCGGTTATGATAGAAAACGAAAACTCAAAAATAACTCATTCCAACAATACATTGAACTTCAATTTTGACTCATGAAACAATAAAGAAAGATTTAAGCAAGCATCTCAGTATCAAATCATTAAAAATGCTTCGTAAAACTTTATCTAAGCTAAACACTCAAAGAGCTAAGAGAATCTGTGTCCCTTTTCTACTATTGAAATAGAAGAGTAAAACCGATGCTTGGAGTGGAACATATGGATCGAAAGCGGCAATCAATTTTAAAAATCGAATGGCCAAACTTTAACAGAAAAACAACTATAATTCTACGTTACAAACTTGAAGCAGCATTTCGAAAGATACATTTTAAAAAGTAAGTATGAGTTCAGTTAAATGGTTTCGCTCGATGAACAAATTACGAAATAAAACTCACCAAGATTTTATCTGCTTTTTCTGGTTGAGTGGGGAATCTGCTGAAGGGTATTGTCTGCAGCCTGTTGATATGAAGATGGGTATGTGGCTCTCAACATTTAATCTAGGAGTTATATACCTCCATTTCGGCATCGGCCAATCGCACGTCGAGCGCTCTTTGACGTCACGGGAGCCTGCGCAGTGGCCCGGGATTGGGAGAGTGGGTGTGCAACGTCAGGACATTCCACTTCTGTTTTTAAGGAGTACATAGGGAAAAACTTTTTTCTCTTAGGAGCTGCCTGATTGGTGAGTATATTTTGGTGGGTGGAGGCACCAGCTTTCCATCCACTGATTACTGCAGTGGGTTGACGAATTTATTATAACAGGAATTACGTATCTATCTCCAGGAAGTGTTGAGATGTATTAGGAAAAGTACCCAATAAGAAAGTGAACGAGCGGCTGACACCAGATATTGCTGCACTCGGGAATATGCTCCAGTTGTGAGGAAAATTAACTGCATAAATGAACACAATATATTGCCTTCCCCACATCACAGGTATAATTAAGTACGCATTTAGAGTGAGGATCGATTTGGAAATGCTCCTGACACCTTTTGTGGGTGTTTATAACGATCTGCTTTTACCAGAATAATAAGAGTGCCTTACAACGAATTTCTGCGCGTAGAATTTTAATCTTTCGTTTACCTTGATATTTTAAACCGATAATTAAGAAACTTCAGAAATTTTTCCAGTAAATGTTTCATATTTTTATAGTTAAAATATCCCATAATATTATATATTACTGTGTAAGTGATAGGAAAGCGCTTTGACTAGTCTTCCATACCTTAAACTAGGCCGTTGCAGCCTTACAGAAGATCTCGGGGTCAGGATCGAGTATTACAGGTTAAAAACTCGATTCCACCTCAAATCCACTTTTTACATTGAGATAGTACAAGTTAAATCTAACGTAGAGGGTCAAAATGTCTCCAGCTTGTGCGGCTTGGAAATTTGATGAGAGGAGTTCCGGTTAAGGTATTGTCATCGATGTCCGACTCCAATAGTCTTCGTGTTGCTTCAAAAGGGGACATTAATAAAACTATCTGAATTAATTGATTCTTTAAACAATGGGCTTCCACCTAATATGGTTGCGGAAAGTTTGATAAGAAGTACTTATATATAGAATATAATCAATTAAAAATTAATGAGGAAATCACCTTAACTTTAAGAAGATTCAATTTAAATTATAAAACAAGTGTATTAAATGAAATATATTTGAATATATTTATTTTTAGTTAATGCTTCTTTTGCTTCTTTTTAATTTCCTGTGAATTTATACATTTGAGATCACAAAAGATATCTTAGATGCAATGGAGTCCAGAAAAATCTTTATTGCCAATCATAGTCGGACACAATTTTAATTATGTACTAGACAAAGGGCTAGATAAATAAAGATATATCACAATTGCACTGATCTTCTGAAATAACTTCTTGTCAAATTTGGTAGACGTCAAATATTACTAAAAAAATTTCCAAAACCTCTTGATTCAAATG
Organism: Araneus ventricosus; assembly: GCA_013235015.1. Lineage (NCBI taxonomy): Eukaryota > Metazoa > Arthropoda > Arachnida > Araneae > Araneidae > Araneus > Araneus ventricosus. Next base: position 56,915 of record BGPR01007070.1, on the reverse strand, counting down.
ATGTAAAAGACCAGAAGGCACAATGCTATTTTATTCCTGTTAAATGTTATTTATTATTTTTTGAACCAGAATTTACTGAATTTTTATTTTATTCAATATATTACTTAAATTAACGGATTTTATTTTGTGCTGTTATAAATTATTCTTAATTTTAGGAAACTCGTCTATAAAAGAGCGAATATTCTACTTTTACTATTTAAAATTGAACTGGACGGTAAAAACAAAGTAGTAGACAGAAGCGAGATAGGCTCTACCCCTTCCTGGAACATCCAAGAGATTTAGAAGAAAGTTTAATCTGAAATCGCCATAAAGTATTTAAAAATTCAGTAAAAAATGGCTTTGAATTTGATCAGTTTTTGAAATTACATGCAGAAAAAATTCTGGTAGAAGAATAATTACTCTGGAACTGTTAAATTAGTTCTGTTCATTATATCGTTTCTTTTAGAGAATCAATAATTTTCTTTTTATTTACCCTAAAAATAAGATTATATATTCAAAATTATCTGTAAGACGCTCGACCAGAAAAAATAATTTCACATGAAATTTCGGAAAAATAGCTAGTTTTCGGTTGATAATGTTGTTACTTCAAAACCTTTCAAATTAGCAGATGGCAGAATTGGAACTTAATTAAATGGATGGACAAAAGCTTCAGTTTTAAAAAAAATGATTATATTCTTAAGAATAAAATTTACAAATTTTGCTATAAAGTTAATCAATCAAATTAAAAAATTTCATTCCTCAAGTGTTACATAGGTTATTATATCTTTGAATTACAAATTTTTCTTTAAAAAATTATTAATCATTTTGGTAATACAATATTTTAAAGATAAAACCTACTGCTAAATATAAGTAGTAAAGTTTTAATTTAATTTTATGTTTGCCAATCTAATACTGACATCAGAATTCGTTCAAACATAATCTGATAATTTTGTTAAATTCTCCTAACGTTCAAAGGATAAATCTTTTTTCTCGATTATACTTCAAAAACTATTCTAAAGGTTCATCAGTCGTTTGGTTATTGGACTTCCTTTCTCTAGCCATCTCGTCTTCAGCCTTTTTTTGTAGTTATCAGCTGAATATTATTCGAACATTTTTCCTGCCTAAATTAATCTATGAAAAGAAATGTCTCATTATATTTATCGTTATTCTATAACTAGACCCCAGGTTATTGATTATAACCCAACTGAAGCTTTTACTTTACAATAAACAAAAAATATCAATAAAAGTCTCACTTTTCAGTAGCGCATTTTTTCAATCAGAGGTGTCATCTTTTCGTTTACTATACCTTATGAAAATTTTTTAATTTTGATGCTTCATTAATATTGTGTGGGTTTATCAATTTACTAGATTTAAGTTCAGACAACTGAGTCGCTTGTAATGCTTTGAATGCAGTCAGTCGATGTTTATTAAAGCAAGTGGTAGAAATCATTCACTTGAATTCTAAACGGCCCTCGATTGCTTATTTATAAGAATAAAGCATTGTTGTCATAAAATGGTTCTTAAAAAATCTGGTTACGGATATTAGCTGTCAGTTATATTTTTATTTAATAAATTTTGTAAACCTTTCAAGTGTTAAATGAAATAAGTTTTGCTTTAACTTTTAAGTCGTTGAGGAAAAAGTACAAAAATGGCTATAAATCTAAATTCAATGCACATTATAGCAATATTTACAATAAAACTAGTATTTTTTATGTATTTAAATAGATTTCCTATTTACATTTTTACAACAGAAATGTTCCTTTTCTTTTTTGATACCATAACTTAGCTTTTTTTCCACTTTTAAATAAAAATACATAAATAAAGAAAAAAAACCTTATACAGACTAGCAAATACTGGATTCACGATGTATATTGAATTGCTCATAAGAATTTTTCACAAAAACTACCCACATTTTTAATAATAAGGATTCTAATACTCTGAAGATAAATTGCGCATTGTTATTTACTTATTTAGTTCCGGTTTTATATCGCGAAAATCGTCTGAGTATTAACTTAAGAAAAATGATATCCGCTTAATGGAATGAAATTTATTCCCACTCCATAATGCTTTTAAAAATAGAAATCCATCATCATTTCTCAGAACTATGCAATTTTCTACTTTTTCCAGAAAACTAAATAATTGTACTCCTTTCTCTTTTCACGCAGATTTATTCCATCAATAAAAGTAATGAAGTTTTGATCTGTTCTCTTGCACCAAATTGGGTGCAAAATATTCTGATTTAAACTATTCTTCTGCTAAATGAAATAATGAATCCTTCGTTCTGTGGCTCTCAGATAACTCAATGCCAAAACAGTTCCAGTGGTTCATTTTTCATCCATTTGGGGTTTTATTTCTGTTATTTAAAGTTGCGATGAAAAATCCATCAGCTGCATTTCTCTTTCGGAGCATGAAATCGTCATCATTATTTTTGCAGTGTTGATGACAGTTCTCTGAAAAAACATAAAAATTGTCCTTCTGTTTAAATTCAAATAATGTTATTGAACTTTTACAGTTCAGAGAAATTCTTAATGGAGAATAAACATTAATGGAAAAGTAAGTGGAAATAAATATACAAAACGCAAGGCAAAATTTATGGAACTAACACGTTTAGGATTAGTTCTCTTGTTAGCTTTATTATTTTTTTTTGTTTCCGAATTTTTTCATCTGTGTTGTTTCCATCGCTGCATTTAAAGCATAGACTTAAAAAATATATTTCATTTATAAATAGACAATTTCATCGAATTTAAATATACTATATGTACCTCTTCTCGTGAAAGGAATAGAATATTTATAATTCTTAATTTCCTTGATTTTTTTAAATCAAAATTTTAAACTTCACTGTAAAATACATCAGTGAAGGTCAAATTCAGCAGTTGATTTCATGTTAATTTTTATGGCACTGCAGTGAGGTATTTTCTAATTAATAGGATGTCTGTGTATAAGTTGCTATGATTCTGACTTTCAGTGACACGTCTTCCTTAGAGGTATAGGATTAGTTACCCTATTGATCTTGGTCTCCTTTCTGGTTTATGTATGGGCTTAGTTACCCTATTGATCTTGGTCTCATTTCTAGTTTACTCCCTCTTCCACTCTTTTTTTTCTCTAAAATGAACGAAGGGACATTCCATGAGATACTTTTGCCGCTCTTTTTTTGGCTTCTAGATACTCATGAATAGTAAATGCCTCCAGTGTTGCCTACAGGGGACAATCTTGGGTAAGGCACTATCATCTCCTGCAGAGGTCAAGCGGTTAAGGATAAAGCGAAAATAGTAAGCTTCTGGGGCTCAGTGGTCAATGGTCTAGGGTGTGTCCTGGACATCTATGTCTCGGCTAGTACATAGGTAAATGCAGAGCTAGGAAGACTTATAACCAAAAATTGCCTTCTTTTTATTGGTGGCGCATTGAGCCATCGGCAGCTGAATTCTCAAACTAACTAAGAAATGTAGGGTCGTAAGGAACTTTCTTCCTTAAGTAGAGTTAAGAAAGATCGGACCTTAAATGTTGCTTAAACTTATGATTTTTCATTTTGAAATTTAACTCTCTAGAAGTACATATTTTTAGTAGGAAACGCCATTACTACATACATTGGCAAAGTAACCTCCGTCTTAAAACTTCGCTCTAGGGACTTGTTTAAAATGTGTGCATCTCGTGAGAAAGTCCGGCAGATTTTTAATTTGAAAGCTGTAGTTACTACAGAATTAAATATCAGTTATGAAACTACTTTCAATTTATTTCAAGGCGGCCTTATCTTGTGTCAAACTGTTGTATACCCTAATAAAGAAATTGACCGTGGAATTGAAATGTCAAGGATTAACTCAAGGATTCTGTATTTCAATACGAAGGTATGAACAACTTGATTCAAAGCATCTCATTTTCAACTTTTATTATCCCCAAACATCGGAATTCATTATCAAGGGATATATAAAAGTAGCTATGATGCCCTATATTAAAAATTTCTTGTTATTTTTTATAGTGTGTTTTGGTCATTGAAGTGCTCCATGCCACCGTTCCCTCGCTTAATATCTCTGTGATGAAAAGAACATGCCAGTTCGTATCGCATCGCTCAAGAAAGGTGTATGAACTGCAAATACAAAGTGTTCCTGGCAATTAGATAAGTGAGTTATCATTGTAAAGAAAAAAATCTTATTCCGTTGATATACAAATAGTTAAAGCTCGAGCCCTAATAGCTGTAACCAGCTATACATCTACGGTTAGGACAACCCTCGTTACAGGAAGTACATACAAGAACTCTACAGACACATAGACTGATTCTTTTCCATCCGAAAATACAGTAAAAATTCTACAGACACAACTTCTGTTCAAATTGATCGTGATTCTGTTCAAATTGAAATTTTAAATCCGTTTCCATTTACTTGTTCAATTAATGAGCATGATTCTGTTCCAATCTGTGAAGTAATTTCTTATATAAGAGTCATTTTTATATGAGTTATTTGATTTTGAACCTATTAGAAGGAGGAAAAACAAGCAAACAAAAAGTGCACTTGAACCTACAACAGAGATCCAAAATAAGTCCCTTTCCAAAACAACTTCTATGTTTTGAGAAACGTCTCCTCTTCAAGTTTCAAACTTTGCTTCAAAACAAATAAATAATAACTCTCAATAATCAGCAATTCTTTAGATTCCACAGGTATATAAAAGTGACATGCCTCCTGAATATGTGCTTGTTTCTAACAAAATCTCAGTGATCTTCCTGATGATGCATATAACATAAATGAAAATAACTCGAAATGGATTAAAACGTTTAAATCGGAAACAAAAATGAAAAATTATCTAAAACAAAATGTAATTAATTAGAATAATCACACTAGGGAAGAATTGAAAAAATAATGATATGATTGCTTTTAATTTTATTGCTTTTTTTATCAACGCTGTAAATTGATTAATTTTTTAAAAAAATGTCTTTCCCCTTCATTTTGTGATTCGCTTAATGTTGGAATTAGTGTTTAGGATCTTATTCCATTTAATTTTTCTCCTTTAGATCTTTTCTGTCTTGTAATGGACTCTGCTTTTATTCATTTCTTAAACATTATAAATGAAATGTTAATAATGCTTCAAAGTAAATGATGTAATTTTTTATGAGCTATGCTTTGCGCAGTATGACCAAAAAAATACCATCCAGCTTTTAATACTTTTTCACAATGTGGGATCATTGTGAGTATCAGCTTTCTAAAACGCGCATATTTTAATTTATAATTAATTATTATGAATATTATGGAATCACAAAATCATTTTTTTCGCAAATTCACTACCAAATGGAGCTACTTCTATGAAATCAGAATTTAATTAATCGATTAAGTATTTAAGTTCTCAAAATTTTAAAATACTATATTGTCATTTAGAACATAAGTGTACAAAATGTCAAAACTTTAGTTCAACAAATTGAGAATCAAAAATAGATTACAAAATACCATCTGTACAAACAGGAGATAAGTCAAATTAAATAAAAGTGTAGAAAAATTATTTGATAAAGCAGACATGGGACTGTTACCCTGAAAGCGTTGGTCTGGCAAGTGTCTAAGAACCAACTGAACATTTAAATAGTGCTGGATAAAGCATTCAGTAAACATAATATGACTGAAAAAAATAAACAATATTATGGCGTGCCCATCTGATTGACATTACAAAATGTAAGAACGGATATCTTACATTTTATATTGTCAATCCATCTGCGTGATCAGAGATTCAAGTAACATAGGAAATCTTTCAAGAAAATAACAACTATTTGTGCAATATTATCTGAAACTTTTTCTCTAACAAGAATCAAATACAATCAGGGATTTTTGCATTGAAATAAACATATTGATGCATTAAAAATAATTTAAATTTTCATACAGTAGTGACTGTTAGTACATAATCTGAATTAAGGAGTATGCAAATTGGTTCTGAAATAACTCTTTCGCAGAAAAAATATTATATTTTAAAGAAAGTGAAAATGCCAAAGTAACTTACGAAAGAATATCTTAGATACTTCACATTAATGTTTTTTTCGTCTAAATGTATTGCAGGAAGAATACCTTAAGACAATAAACTGCAACAGTTTGTGGTTATGAGAAATTCGTATTAAAACTTGCTATTTGGAGAATCCCAAATTCTAATTTTGATTTTATACACTCCATTTTGTACTTGCAGTTTTCAAAATTAAGCATATTATTCCCCAACCACCCAATTTGATACATATGATAAACTAGAGAAAAAAATATTCTCTAAATTTACTCTTATAAATTTGCCATTCTTAAAAATTTCAAAAATTCCAATATACCTCTTTGATTTTTAAAAAGTGCTGTCCAATGTACATGTAAAAGTCACGGAATGTGAATTTTTATACTGACAATTCATAGTTTACCAAATGGTCAGCTGACAAAGATTTATCTTGAAATAAACTGTATAAGTAATAAATTTATTATCCGAAATCTAATTAGAAGAATTATACTTCTTGTCAAAATATTTCATCTTCATTATGCTTGCTGCATTTTCTATTTATACTCCAAACTAATTTGTCTGTCTGATAACAGTTTTTTATTTTTCGTATTCAAGCGCACGCTTTCGGTTTATAGCTCTACGGAAAAAGTTTATTTTCGTAATAATTCTTCTATATTATTCTGGTTCTCGTTTATTAAAATACCACTGTTCTAGCTTTTGTCAAACTTCGAATAGTTTTAATTCGATTTACTGATTATAAAAGTTCTGATGGATTTTAAGGAATTGGGGAAGGCAATCATATTTCTAATATTTTTATTAATGTAAGTTTTCGTATTCAATTAAGAATTATTCAATTAGAATTAAAAAATAAATGCTTCTACACTATAATCAAATCAATTATAAATTGTAAGGAATTCTGTTTATCCAATTATGGCATTTCATAATTAATCTATATTGTTTATTATTGAAACTCTACAGCAATTTTTAGGCAGATCTCATAAGAAACTTCTGCTATTTCTTTAGTCGGATATTAAATATAATTATAATTTTGGTGGGGTAAAAGTAATTTTCCATATAACAGGTTTCATTATTAATTAACATTTAATTTATTTATCTTCTCTTGTAACATAAATAAATTCATTAAATATTTTGGTTTTATTTCGAAAACTTCACCATTAAAAAATTGGAAATACATAAACCTCAAGTAGCTAAGATAAAGAAAATTTAATTTAATGAAAAATCATATTACTTTAAACAGAATCAATTTATTTGATTTTCAAAGGAATAATATTATTATAAGATATTTTTGATAGATTATTAAGAGAATACGCTTAATCTTAATTACCTGACTGGCTTTACTATCCTGCTTCCCCCGGGAATGTTTCGAACTTGTTCTTTATTCATTATAATTAATTTTATTAATCCTGTTATTGCAAATTTTCTTCAAGACTTGGTGGGTTTTTCTTGAAGACAATGGAAATGCAAATATCTGCTTTTTTACCTGCTGCCACAACTTGGTTGGAGATGCTACGAAAGACACAGGAATACAAAAGTACGAGTCGTTACTTTAATTTCACCTAATTGACTATTTTAACTTGAGAAAAGCCGCCTTCGGCGATCATCAGGTTTGCCCATCTTATTAGTAGTATTCATTCAATAACATTTAAAATTTTCAATAACGCTTGAAACGAAATCTTTTCATCTTATGTTTCTGAACCAAATGAACTTATTTATAAAAGATACCAATTAGATAGTAAAGAAATCAAAACAGTTAAATACAGTAAAACCCCGGTTATCCGAAATGCATCTGAAATCGCAAATTCAAAAAACACGTTCGGAAATAATAGCGAGGTCGAGACATTGTGCAAAGATACTCCCACTTTTTTCTTATAAGCCTCCCCAAGAAGGTCAGTGATTCATTTTAGAATTCTAAAAATTAAAATTAAAGGTTATTAACAATATTAATTACGATATACCTGTTCCTGTCAGGCGCATTACGCCTGATGGAGGGTTAACTTTAATAAAGAATATAAGTGAAGCCTACAAAGAGAGTTCTGAATTCGGTTTACACTCAAAACATTTCAGTATTACATACAAAATAGTAAGAATAGTACGATGTATTTGAATACAAAATAGTAATAAATGCTCATGGCTTAACCGAAGAAATCGTTATCCGAAACGGCCCGTCCCCTTTAGTTCGATTAACCGGGGTTGTAATGTAATTAGTTAAATTTCTTAAAGATTAATTACATATAAAAGTTCAAAATAATATAATTGACCCATAAATGAACTCCTCAATGGCACGTGCAAATTCCATGCCGTTGCTTTTCACCTTTTTGGAGGTGATCACCGTTTGGAAGTTTGTCGTCAGACAAACAGATAATATCATGCATTTTCTGTTTTAAGGGAAAGTGGGGTAAAACCGGTAGCTAAGGTTCGAAGGCCTGCTGGAGCAAAAATATCGGACAGAGAGTTTGTCAAATTTTATAAAAATATTCATTGTTTATCGGAGTACAATACATCTTTCCAGAAAAGTCACAGTTTCATTACTTTTTTATCAATTATTTTTATATAAAAAAGTCAAACTACCCGGTTTTATCCCACTAATGGGGTAAACCGGGTACACATGTTAACGTTATGATAGATTAGGAAAACTCGATTTTCAGTAGAAAAGTTGCAATAGTTTTTATTTTATATGACAATTTAAGAATATTAGTTACAAAATTCACATGTAAAACAGTTGTCTTCTTCCTCCGCGCCACTGCAGCTTTTGTGGGCACAAATTAGACAGTTTACACATTAGATTAACCATTCTTCTTTAGTTAAATGAGAAAATTCATCATTAAAATTTAAACAATAATCGTCTAATGTGTTTTTAGCGGTTTCAGCAGAAGGATCAGCAATACTGACTGTCCCGGTCTTACGACACTTGGAGCACCCAGTTTTACTCCGAGTACAGATGTTATAGAAAACGAAATAGACCAGCGAAATAATTGGAGTAAATCCTTATTGTTTGATAGTGTGTAAATAACTAATAAACGTATAATAATCTGGACTAAAAATGGTTTCTAAAAGTGTAATGATTTTTAAGTATGGATAGTTTAAAATCAAACGAACATTAGAGAGTTGACGTCTTAAAACAAATGAACCTTCACAGAAGCAGTGAGCTCAACAGCTGCAACACGTCACTATGACTGTTCTTTTTCTTGACTAGTGAAGTGTAATTCAGTATCTGTCTACTAGAAAGAAGAACTAATATTGGGGTACAAGGGTACCCTGTTTCACCCCACTCTTCCCTATATTACAGATTATTACGCAGATTCCTTAGAGGAAGTCTACCTACTTGCTTTTAACTTAAGCATGTGACATCTCGTTGGAAAGCTTTTATCAGTTGCATTCTCTTCTTCAAAACTTTCATAGTCATAGATCAAACCTTTATGAAATTAGAGTTGAAAATGGCGAAGAGGAACCATCTTCTCATTCCAGCTATCCGACATGAAACAGGAATTTTTTAATGCCAACTACTTTCATTTCTGAAACTGACAGTCTTGGAACAGTTGTAAGCGCTATTGACACAGTGATAACATATTAATTACCTTCTCAAAAATAATGTTCTACCTTTTCCATAGTTATACCAAAGAAGAACATTTTAAAAAGATGAAATGTTACGTTCTTAGTAATTTGAAGTTTAAAATGCACTTATCGTATCATTATTTGTTTAAACGTTTTCCCTTTACGAAATCTTCCCGACTCAGCTGTAGAACAGTTTTCCCTGCTTAAACAGTCTTAGAGCAAGAAAGTCTTCTTTGAAAATAATTGGATAAAAATGTGCCTTCACTTTCAAAATTGGTCTCATAATGATACAAACATTAAAGAGCAGCTTAAGCATGTCACTTAATTTTAAATTTAAGCAGAGAAAAGATCCTCCCAAAATTCCGTTTTTGTGATTACAATGCATACTTCGAAATTAGGACAGCGATTGAAAAAAAGAATATTTGTAAAATTGCCAGATTGAATTGAAGTAACAAGAAGCTACTGAAAAAAGTTACTTTAATATTCGGAAAAAAAAATTGTTTTTAAATGAGACCAATTTAAGAGAATTTTCGGTTCTGAAACTCCATAGAAACCGATTATTGTCAGAATTTATATTAATTTGTTTCAGAGGGAATTCTATGCATTTCTTGCATGTTGGACTTAAAGAAAACAATTCACTTTTTAATTTGTCAATAAACTGAAAAATGTTAAGAGAATGATTTTTGAAGAAAAATAAAAACTGGAGAATTTTGAAAATGCTAGTTGCTGACGCTATATACGTAAAATTTTCTTCGGCATTAAATTACTATTTAAATTAATTGGAAATTAGCAATATTAGTTGAACAATTTCACAGCAGAATAATTTTTGAAATATTAATTTCAAAGTACAATTCAGGTACAGTTTAGTAGTATTGTATCCTAATTTTGTGGGTACATAGGCCAAGGTGTTTCAAGTCCACATCTGAGTGAGATGTACTTTGTAGTTGTTTAGTTTCTTTTTGTGTTCTGGAACAGATGGAGATGTGTAACAGCTCAGAAAAAGCGAAAACCTGTCTATGGTTTTATGAAACTCATTCCGCTGGGCAAGGACAATGAAGTATCGTCAGGAATATCGGAAAAGTGTCCCTGAAAGAGGCACTACTTGTATTGAAGTAGGTTTGAATTCTCGTAAACATATTGTTACGAATATCGTCTGGTGAAAGCAGTCCAGAAGCTGGATAATTGAAAATGAGGCTTTATTTACGAATATTCCAGAAAACTCGAAGCACATGTAACACGAAAAGAACAGCACTTGTACAAATTAGCAACACAAGTAGAAAGCAAATCGCTAATTATAACAGAAACAGCAATAACAATAGAGCTCACCGTCTAACAGCTGACCATTTCGCAATGCGAACAAGACTCCAAAGAGATAATAACTTTCCTCGTTTTCAGATCGGTATTTACAGACCTTCCGAGGGGGCGTGACATCACATGAAAAATTCCAGAAGAAACTCCATAACTCTATTCCTAATAGAGAGAGAGCATCAATTCTTGCATTTTCTGGAACCTTCATTTTATCGCCAAAGCCGCCAAGTTTTTCATCAAGTCGCCAAAATGCTCGCCAAGATCTGGGGCCTCACCCGGCATTCAATAAGAACCCCTTTAAATGTCTCTTTTCAACCATAAAACTTACATAACAGAGAAACAGCATTACAGTTTCGTAATAATATGGAAAGTGCCGATTTATCAACAGGACGAATTTAAGAGTAATGAAACGCAAATTATCGAACATTTAAAAAAAATGTAAACTGTGTATGTTTCACTAATCGCACAATCATAAGTACTATCATGTTTGGCTGTACAACTATGTTTAACAAACTGTTCCTTTTGCTCAAAACATTTGCATCCACCCTGCATGTAAATATTCTAATTTAAAATTCCTAATTAATTCTTTATAAAATTGTTTTAATAACGATTAAATATATATTTTGAATAAAATTTAAGGAAGACAGATTAGGGTCTTTGGACTATCGTCTGGAACATTACAAAATCCACAATAAAGATTTTTAAAATGGCATTAAATTTTTACCTATATTTGATGAACAAAATTAAGAATGTTTCATTACTAATGACAAAAATTCGATAATAAATCAAGATGTCACTAAAAGTACTCTGGAAATCACAATATTTATGATCAATGTTTTATTTCTTAGAATGCAAAAAGTCGTCGTGCATTTTTTATCATTTCATATATAATTTTTCAGTATGTTTATGAACGTTCAAACCTAGTACATTGCAAGTAGTGCCTCTTTTTGGGGCACTTTTCCGGTATTCCCGACGGATACTTCAGCGTCCTCCCCAAGAGGATTGAGTTTCATAAAACCAGCGATAAGCTGAAAGGTGATTTTTTTAGTTAACGTGAAAATTCTTTCATTAGACATAATTTAATTAAATATTTTGTTATTGCCTCTTTCCACAAGGTATTCTTATGATATTAATTCACATGTCTTTAATTTCTATAAATGATTATTAAATGTTTATGTCCTCAAGCATGTGTCAGTTGCTGTCATTCTTCATAAATGCATACTAGAAACTAGGAGAAATATTCGATGAGTAAGTAATTTACAAAGACAAAACATAGCTAATTTTACCTCCAGTTTTTTATGAACTCCACTAATGGAGTTCATATAAATGCATGAACAAATATTTTTTCTTATATTAAAAAACTATAAGACATAGAAAGTTTTAAGGAATTAGTTTAACTTATAGCTATCGTATATAAATTTTATTTCATCGTTAAATCTTTTATTTAATGTTCCTTTTCGTTCTGCCTATTCATAAATTCAAGAATAAAACTAAAATCTCCATTTAAACATATTTTTAAAATTTTGATTGATGGGTTTGACGATCACAACTTTTTGACTAAAATACTGGTATTTCATCAATAACACTTTACTCTGTATTCAGGATTGCAGCGGTTTTGCATAATTTGTGTGTGTTTTATATTTCTTAGACGAATGTGTTGTTGAATTACACGCTTTAATTGGAAATTATTAATGTTTAAGTGATTACTACTTAACTATATTTGAACAGGAAACGAATTAAGTTAAATAGAAGTATTTAATAAATTTTACAAAAACAATTTTCAAGTACACACTTCTATAACTGTACTTTAAAATGAAGAAATCATTTTATATTTTCATTATTTTCTAATTTTTAATTTGAGTTTGAGATTTCAACGTTATAAAAACTGTGGAATCTTGAAATCAACTTTTCTCAGATTCACTACCAGGTGGCACCACTGGTTTGAAAACAAAATTTATTCAAATTGATCGATTTATTGACAATTAAGCTCTATAAATATTAGAACAATCTGTTATCATCGAAAACAAATACGTGTGAAGAATTCCAAAATTCCAACAGAACAGAATGTGAGGCAAAAATCAATTACAAATTTCTATTTCTGCAAACATGAAAAAAGTCGAGTCAAATAAAAGTGTTTAAGAAGGAAAAAGTACAAGAACTGCGGAATACCAAATTAAAGCCATGAAAATGCAAATATTCTCAAGGCAATTAAAATACAGAAGGACAAAAGAATGTCAGTCATATTTACACGAAAGCATAGATAGCCTAAGAGGCCATCTATAACCCAAGGATGAAAAATAAGGGGTTCAGTGTTGTATCCCCTCCTTATAGGGTAATCGAACTAGATAAATTTATAGTTTATTTTTCAATTTTATTTATTTGGATGACAAGATGCAGAGGAAGAGGTCTGAGTCGTAATCCTGACAGCCAATAAACCAGAAAGCCAACAGGATCAAAGTCCTGAATGTCCAAAATTTAAGCCTGGCTGAAATCCTGATAGTTCATTATCTAAATCCATGCTCTGAATCAAAATATGGTAATGATATATAATTAAGCTCAGTTTCTCTAAATTAAAGACCATTTATCTAATAAATACAAATTTCTAACTGTAGATAAATGGTGTTTAACCTGATAACTAAATAATAAATAACTGAAACAAATTTTAACTGACTGAAATGATAATCAACGATTCATTTTACGAAAAATTCAATTTTCAGATTTACGAAATTCATTTCATCAAAAAAGAAAGAAAAAAAAATACTTACACATTCTGTATACAGTCAGATGGCATACTTACAGTGGCATTTTATGAGCGACGCTACAAATATATTCCATCACAGGTGGATTATTGAAATATTTTTATCATTTAGTGATTAAAAGTTTAAATTAGTAATACAGAGAAACTTCTATAAAGAGGCCGCTCTAAAGAAGTGGCAGTTCTAAAAGAGTTGCATTTTTGGAAGTAGAAAATATTGATTCAAACGAGACCTAAATCATTATTCCTGACAATGTACATTTTAAGAATCGTCTAAAGGAAAAAGTTCTTTATTCGAATTTGCTTTGAAAAAGATAAAATGTGTTATTGATTGGATATTTTAGCTTTTTTGGAGGTAACTTTTTCAATTTGAATAATGAATTCCTAATCGATTCGTTGGCAGTAGTTGAGGAGTGCGCAGGGAAATAATTTATTTGCCTTAAATTCTGTTGAGCTGTATGTTTCATTTGCTAATGGTCGCAACCTATATCATCAGCTTCTTTGTCAGAGTTTGAATTACCACCGGAAAACCATAAAACAACTTGAATGCCTCACTCCCGTAGAGGTCGAAGTTCACTTGTATCTCCACATATGGTAAGGAATGGTAAATTTTGATCTGATTTCCTATGTTGCTTCTAAATGAATGGATTTTTTATTCTTTTCCCTCTTTTTGTCTCAATGAAAGATACAAGGTCAGAGAGAAGAATGGAATGTATTTACATCGGCTCTCGTAGGGGTTTCAGTGCTGCCGTTCTGAGGGATTATTTTGGTATTATGTCTATGGGCCAAAAAATTCTGAACCAACAAAAATGGCCATTGAGAGAGATGACCGCTAAGCATGGGTTGCCACTTAGAGAAGTTTTACTTTATGCAATATTTAGTTAAAATCGGTTTTAAATTCAGTCAAACTCAGCATTTAGATTTAGATATTGATTTTTCGGGATTTCTGTCCTGTCGGGATTTTGGGCAGAAGGATTCTGCCGAGATTTCATCTTGTCCGGAGTCCGATTTGAGATTGCAGCTGTCGGGATTACGTACCGATTACAGAGGAGAGTGGTAATAGGGTTTATTTTGCAAGTTATATAGAGTTTGCTTTTATAATGCATATTATTAGACACTGCTGTCCAAAAATAATGCACAATTTTGAAGATGCTAAAAAATTGGAGTTAATATGGATACTATGGTTCGCAATCAGTTGCTGAAAATATACTATCATCGGAACTCTTATTTTACAGTGAAGATTATGTCACGAGGGCATTTTGGGGGCATCAGAAAGGGATGAAGGCGAAAATGGAGTTTGACCCATCCTGTTTCACAAAAAGCTAATGATGATATGTAACTTCCATCAATGGTTATGTTTGATGTGCATAATATTTACATGTATTTTCGTAAACACAACAAAAATATTCGGAGAGATATAAAGGTTTTCTCTAAAAAAATCCCAAATTTTACTACATGTGTTTTTCTTATAAAATGTAGAGTTTCCCACCAAATTGTCCGAAACTTACAGAATACTTGAAATTATGTAAAAGAAGCATGTATTAAAATTTGAATTAAAATATTTGAATATTACAGGAAATATGAGCATTTGTAGTAAACAATTTTTTACTGCGCATGTGCAAAACTTAGCATAATTTTTTTCATAACTTCAGAGCCAGATATATAGGGCAACTTATATAAAAATTCCAGTTCAATACCATTAGTATTCAGAAAGATATCAGCTTTCCAACTTGCTGAATTTCAGCACACTCTAAGAGAAGCTACATGATGAGGGTTCTTGCACAAACTGATATTTTTAAAACTTGAAACTTCGAACAGTAATATTGAATTTTATGAAAGTTGAATATCTTGGATACTCATGTATACATATAAGTTAAATGCATAATTTAAATTACAGTTCGACGATTACCATTCGAAGATTCAAGTTTTTAAAATATCAATCTGGGCAAGAACCTTCATCATTTAGCTTCTCTTAGATTGTACCGAAATTCAACAAGTTGCAATGCCGATATATTTCGGAATATTAAGGGCTTTGAACTGGAATTTTTATATAAGTTGCCTTATATATCAGGCTTTGAAGTTATGAAAAAAATTACGCTACGTTTCGCACATACGCAGTAAAAGATTTGTCACTGCAAATGCTCACATTTCTTGTAATATTCAACTTTTTAATTCAAATTTTAATACAATGCTTATATTTTTATATCATATTCTTTTTTTTCTCAATGGTTAGATTCTAAGTTAAAGCAACAATGCAAGATATTTTATTCACTGTAAAATATATTTCAGTCTTTTCTTTCTTTTTTGTTCAAGCTTTTTGCACAGTAAGAAACATTTGATTAAAGGTTTAAATGTATTTTTTCAGTATAATACAACTTACAATATCTATTTAAACTTCTTTTATTTCTGACCTCCTGTCATATCATTTCTTTGAATCATTTGGAATAGAGAACAGATGTCCAATCCGTATTAGAGTTATAAATAAAAAATATTGCACATTTCGTAACTTATAAATCGATGCTGTATGCTTTCAGATATATACTTTTGTGACCGCTGGTTCCCTTTCTCTAAATTTGAACTCCCATTGTGATGGAACCAATTCTTAACAATTCGTTGTTTAAGAAATTCCTTTGTTCGCCTGCACGTGCCTCTTTTTAAACTTGCTTGTAATTTCAAAAATAAAAGATGTCTGTATAAAAGATTTACCAAAAGTTGATATCCATTTTATTTATTCCTCATATACATATTTTTTACTTCAATTTCTGATTTTCTGTAGCATAAAAAGCTGAATAGTTTTTTAGAAAAGAATTTTTGGTCATGTCCATATTTCAGTGAACATATAAAGACATCGAATTTAATATTTCAAAAAAAATATTCCTTTCAAAATCGACACTTTGTAATTCAATTGGCTTAGACGCTAATGACTTTTACAGAAATAAAATAACAAGTGATAGCATTATTTTCATAATTCTTATGGAAATTTATATGCCAAAGCAATTTAGCATTGATCTTTGTCTTCATCCTCTATTTTTTTCTTGCTTCGAAATAAACTCGATAACTTCGCCTCATCATTAGATTTACAATGTTTACGTAACGTGTTTTTCTGTTCCCTCATATGAAGCCTCACGCAATGCAATCAAGCAATACTCGATGGACCACATAAAGGAAGATGGGAGCTAAAAAAAAGCATTAAATGCTCCATTACCTTAAATGTCAAGATGTTAATGATAATTCACGCAGACAGGTTGCTTTTGAAAGACAAGATGTTAAAAAAAACCATTTCTCTTTATACTGCCTACTAATGATGTTAACTGATCTTTTACGTTTTTCCTAAACAATAACTGATGCTTTATTTTATTCTCGCTTTTCATCCTCTGTTTATTGAGTTTTGAGCATTAGAAAATAATACCGCGCTTTTGAAAAAGGTTTCGTAAAATTTTACTTTTACATTAGTACAAAAGAAACATCAGCTAGGAAAAAAAATTCAGTAATAGTAGTTTAGAAAGTAAAAAAAAGTAAGTATGAAGTGCATTATTTTAAGCTAATAAGTTACATTTTGCTACTTCACAAAGATGACACATTATTAGTTTAAAGAATTGGCAACAAATAAAAGTTCTTTCATTTGCAAGATAACTTTTTTTCATTTACTTTCCTAAATTCTGAACGACATTTTTGAAGCAGCACGAGAGGTATTTTGAGACGGACCTCAGAATTTTGAACCACGATCAGATGACGAAGATGACATTTGGTTCGGTACTTCCTTCTTTAAACTTTTAAACATTTTTTTCTGAAAAAATGGCGCAAAGACGTTTAACCCTAGATGCCAGATTTAACGTGAACCAGACCCACATATATTTGATGGTGAAATTAGGTTTGGAACTTAGACCCACCGGCCCAGAAGACGGGACCTTATCCCCAGGTCACAGCGAGCCTCTTTCTTTTGTAAAAAATGAAAAGATTAAATTGTTAAGTTTATTAAAAGTACTTACAATTTATTAAAATATGCATGAAAAGAATTTTTTGTGCATTAAATTAAATAATACAGTAGACTCCTCTTAATGTGGTCGCTGTTAATGTTATCATTCGCTTTATATTATCAAAAACCTCTGGTCCCGAACCAACGTATTCAAATGTACACAAAATTATTTCTTTAGTGTGATCACTACATCGTTTAAGGTTATCAGTTTTGAAGTAGAGAATTGACCGATCCCTCATTTTTAACCAGCGTTAACGACTGACGTTCGTAGAATTTCTCGCTCCACTTGTAAGGAAACATCTGGGGGCCACTTTAGCCACACATTCCAAGAATTTCGAGGTTTATTTTTGATGACATCTCTTTGAAGGTCGTCCATTTAGCAGGCAGGAACGTGACCGTCGGTAATTGTCATTGTACCCCCTGAAGGTATGCAAAAGGGAGAGTATGAGGAATGGATGTCCATTGACGAGGACATTCCAATAGCTGCCGCAATAACAGACTTGGAAATTTGCCAAGCTGTTTGTGAACACGATCAAGCAATAAAAGTTGATGATTCCGACGGGGACGAATATGTTGAAGAAAACCCTCCAACGAACGCTGAAATGAGACAAGCTCTTGATATTTTGAAACGCGGCGTCAGAATCGTACAACAATTTTTTTAAAAAATTACGAATACGCACAATAAACAAATGAACTGTTAAGAAATAATTGTCGTCAAGCAACAATTAATGAATTTTTTATTTGTTATTTTTGAAATAAATTATCGATAGTCTGAGGGAAGTGTTTTTTTACCTTTTGTTTCTTTCCCTCGATGTGATAAAAATATAGTTGATTTTACCCAATTCGGTTATTGTTATCAATCGGTTAATGTTATCGAAATTCTTAATTCCCGAAGTGATCACTTTAAGCGGAGTCTACTGTATTAAAATTCAAGCCTTTTTATTTATAATTAAAGAGAGACAAAGAAAATATATGTAAAATACGACAAGTGATAAGTATCAATGTATCATGAATGGAAACAATATCTTTAATTGGAAATATTTCAGTTTATAATTCTTGTTATATTACTTGGGTTTTCTTTCGTTTTCCTGCAAGAATTTTAATATCCGAACCGAAACCTATACTTGCAATTTTATAAAATAAATTATTTTAAACTAAATTTCGATTCACTGAAAAGCTGATAGCACGGTTAATTCAAATTTCATTTGAAAAATTAAAAACTAGAGAATATATCAGGGAGAATCGCATCTCAATTTTCAATAAAGCAATAATCGGAGGTTGCGGTGGCCTAGTGACAAGGTACCGGCCTCGGGGCTGGAGGGTTCCATGTTAGAATCCCACCCCGATTCCACAGAAGATCCGTCGTGCACTGTAAAAAAAATCCCGTAAAATTTACGGTTTTAAACTGGCAGCTGGGTTGGTTGTGCAAAACCGTAAAAGTTACGAAGTAAATCCGTAGTCACAACGGTTTTTTACCGTATGAAATCAAGTTTTCTCCGTAAAAATTAAGTCATCGACTGAGTTGAGTTGTTTTTCTCCTTCTGTTCGAGTTGAGTTGAAATGTGCTGATGTGTATTATCAATTAGGAATATTAATTAATCAAGGCTTAATTATTAATTTCAATTAGTTTAATTAATATAATTTTTAATTGAACATACTTGGACGATTTCGATGCAAGATAGTGACAAAACTTCTAACTCCTCCGAACCTGGGATCGAAACCGCGTTCATAGAAATAAAAGGCAGTCGCTCTAACCACTAGACCACCGGAGACTTCATACAATAAAGTAAAAATAATCTATTTGAGTTTTAAAGTCACTATAGATCTAGTGGCCCCACCTAGTGGTGTAAAAATCAACTATTGCCAGAACGCGTGTTTTAAGGTTACGGAGATGGAACCCTATTAAAAACATGAAATGAATGCAATAAAATTACATTTAAGAAAAGGGAAAGTTATCGTACGGAAAGCAATACCGTATGACGAAAAATAGAACTTGAACTGACGGTTTTAAACCGTTTATGGCTGGAGCGAAAAACGGTGAAAAACCGTTTTGTCAACAAAACAGCTTTAAACCGTCAAATATACGGAAAAAGTCCGGGAAAAAAACGGATATTTTTTACAGTGTGTATTGTAGATGTTGTACGTTAAATCGTACGTAAGGGGTCAAACGTCCTCCCACTGGTGTGGAGCGGAAGCTTGGAGAGGGGCTGCCAGGTCAGATGTCGTCCTCATCATCTGACCGCGGCTCAAAATTTCGAGGTCCGTCCCAAAATAGCCCTTGTGTTGCTTCAAAAAGAGACTTTAATATAACTAGACTAAACCAATAAAACAAAATTGAAATCTTTGTTCACAAAACCAGTTATCTTCTTTTGGAAGAATGACGTGTAAAACCGGAATAGTATTTTAATTACTCGTTTTCTCATTATTTGTTTTATTCACGACTTATTGATACATATACAGTAAATTCTACAACGTGCGTGTTGTCTAAATTGTAGCTATTATCACTTTCTTCCTCACACCGCCCTGGAATTGTTGGGTGATGGGAATGATTTGTTCATTTGCATACTAGCGTGTGATGGCTGCATTGTTTATCTCTCAAAGCCAGCTTGGCACCACTCGTGCCATTCATAAATGAGGCTAACTAACCACTATAAGTGCTGCATTAGGAGTGCATTTTGCATCATATAATCTGCTTTGCTTTTTAGTATAAGAGCTATTTTATCGCATTCTCATAATAGCAGAATCCACATGTCTTTTCCCTATTCATATTTCCATATTTCCATTTGTCCTTGGTCGGTAAATCATCTGATCACAAAAAAAAGGTTTCAGTACCGTAAATTTCTCAATGTGCCATCAGAACTTGTGTTTGAGATTAAGATTCTTGTTCTAATTATCTTTATAAGAGAGACAAATGTCACATTTATTAATGAAGTATTTGATGACTTAGCCATACACTAGGTACAAGCTTCTGGAGAAAATAAATCCCTTAAAATTTGAAGATTTTTGAGAGTAGAATGCATGTTTTGAAATAAACTTTGATTACCAGACATGTAAATCTCCAATTTTCACGAAAGTTCTCCAACAGAATTTCGATATATTGAATCATTAGTTTATTTCGAAAATATTAACGTATTTAATCATTTTTCTGACGGTACAAGAAAAGGAAATAATAAATGATTTAATAAAAATGCTGTCTATCAAATGACTAAACTATTTATTCAGTTATTTTTGCATTATTTATCTAAAACACGATGATCAAAAAAACTAATGATTTTTTTAGATTCGAGACTTCCTTCTTAATTTCAGAGAAACCGATCATCCCAGAAGATACATCGTGTAATATTTGGTAGTGTACATCATTTACATGCTGAAATCTTAAGTTTAAGCCTATTAAAAACTATTTTTACACGCTTCTATGTTTATAAAGATGGAATTTAATAATCAGTTCTTTACACACTTTCTAATGTGCTAAAGATTTAAGATTTTCTCATTTGTGTGCATTCGATAACATTACAATATCTGTTCATCTATTAACTTAATTATGTTTCCTCACGAGTGGCGCCACCAACTAATGAATTCCGGAGAAACTCATTCAGATTTATAATAATGAATTATAGATTAAAAAGGAGAAAATAATTAAAATAAAAGATTTCTGTTTTTGGAACATTAATAAATGTATGTTTCTAAAAACTGTTTCGATGAATATTTTTATTTAATATGTTTCATGTTTATAAAGGTGGAATTTTGAAATTGATTTTTTACTCACTTCCGACTGTACTAGAATTCTAAAATTTCATACATCTGTATGTTGCCTATAACAATGCAATATTCTAATATTTTCAGAATTTAATTATCAGTTAATCTATGAATTTTAACTAAATTTTCATTCTATATGAAAGGTATCATTTGATAGTGAATTTTAGAAAAAAGAACTGACTATAAGATTCGACAATATTTATAATGACTAATTATGAAATGCATTAAAAATAGAACTTAATAAAATAAAATGCTTAAAAATGATTTTGTCAGTGTAATAAAAAGTGCAAAATACGTTTTTTTTTTATCAAAAATGCGGAACCAATGGCAATACTATAAAGAAATAATCATAATCATACTCATGTAATAATTATAAGAAAGACAATTTCAAAACTTTCAAGCAAACTAAAAATGTATTATAAATGTGATTAAAATTAATCAATAATTAATTTCATAGAGTATTTATACCAGAACCTTGTGCTTTCAAGAATTTTGTTTTGACTATTGTATTTTTGATAAGAAAAATTATTTACCAATTTCAGTCGTCTAATAATACTTAACTAATATACGTAGCATTCGCACTAAAAAATTACTATTTCATTAGTGTAAAGGCTAAGGACCACATTGTTCTTAGAATAATATCGAATAATAGTACGAATTAATTCATCTTCGCTTGCTTTTGGAGAATTTATATACATCATGGGACCAGAAACCAACTCAGAATTCATTATTTAACTCACAACTTGATCAACTAATGATCTAACTAATATGATCAACTAATCTCTGCAGTTAGTTTTAAGAGAGAAAATAAGTACTATCCTTTTTCTCTTAATTATAACAAAATAACTTTCTCATCCTTTAACTCTTAATGTAAAAAATTACTTTAATACCCCTTACCTCTGAATATTAAGAACGCGCGAATATAACCAAATTGTATTTTATTATTTCTGATAAAATATTACTTATCAAGAATGCTGAAAAGCATCTTTACATCCCTCTACACGATAGCTCTGCATTACAGTAGCCGTGATTATACTAAAATTATTCTTTCCGAAGTGGTCGCATCATTTATGGGCATAAAATTGAAGCCCCATTTAGTTATTTAAAAGGGAAACCTAGACTAGAATAATTTCCTGTCTCAGACAGATGGGAATTCGATTCAAAGAATGCCGATTTAATGAATTTTAAATTAATTAAAATTTACGTTTCCGTCGGAGATTGAATGGAATAAAATGAATATTTACACAGGTTTGAAGGTAGGGAGATCATGTTCACGATTTTTAATCATGGTTATTGAACGAAATAAAATAATGATGAGTTTCGTATTCTAATTTAAATAATTGAATTTCATTTCCGTATGAAACTTCAGGAGATAATCTATTTATTGCTAGCCTAGATTTTTCTCAGGGCTGATGTTTGAAAATGTGGAAAAGACAAAATTATTCCCAAAATAGATGCATTGTATTCTTGTATGATGAATACATATCTTTTCATCTTTTTCAAACTAGTTCGCTAAATAGAATAGAATTGAATGACATTTTTATGCAACTCGGAGCGAATGCGATCAAGAGCAACTTTCATGCATATATATGGGGAGAGTGAAGTTTAGTCCTACAATATGGCAACGCATTGATCTGCCAGTTGGCGTCACGTCACGTGGCCAATCTCTCCTCTTCTCGCGCGAGCCAGAGACATTATGAAAAGCTTAGCTTTGATTCTGTAAAGCATAGCACCAACCCTTCAAGTTCATTTTTTAATTTACTTTACTTTTCTTAAATGTTTGTGTACTCCTAAGTCTTTGTTTCGTCTCTTATTAAATATTTAAAATGTTTAAACTGTGCGTTTCTTTGTCTATCTTCGGAAGTACACACTTATTCCCACATGAGGATTCGGCCCTCCAATTCCACATATATTTCATTCAGAAGAGTGAGAAAATTTTTATGATTTAACTTTTAAGAAATGAAAGCACATTTTAGATAAAATTTAATTTAAATAAAAACATATAATTTATATATCTGATGTATGAAACGTCAAGTGCAGAAAATATTTTTCACTAAGAACAAATAAACGTTTCTTTTTTTCTGTATTCTTGTACTTATGTATATAACATGATTTGTTTCTTGTTTCTGAAGTTGGAATTTTGTAATTTCTCTCTTTTCCTTATGGGTTAGAGTTTTGAATGGTTGGTTGCTGGGTTTTATTGGCGCAAGATTCATGTTTGGATATGCTGCTCCGATCTTATGGTGAGTAAAACAGGAGAACGGTGATAAAACATGCGGTGATATAATATAAAATGTAGTTAAAATTTTAAAAGCATTTTCTAGAGTTTTGAAATTTGTATACATGTGTATTATCGATGAAAATACGCTATTTTAATATTTTCAGAACTTAATTGTCAAAAATTTTTAATCAATGTAATGTTGATTCCATACCAGTGGTTCTATTTAGTAGAGATTTTGCGAAAATACTAATTTCAAGATTCGATTATATTTATAATAATGAATCATAAATTAAAACCTAAAAAGCAGAAGACAATTAAAATAAAAAAAATCTCATTTTTAGTAGGCTAATAAAAGTATGTTTTTAAAACAGGCTTACATTACTAATGATGATGACATTTTTTTCCTACGAAACATGAATAATACTATTAAATATTCCTTTTATTATACTCAAGTTCATATGGACATAGAACTAGTCACGCAATGATTCAATAAGACCTTTTAATTTCCTTGGTTCAAAATATGTTTGCAAGTTTTTATGTAAAATTTAATCTTGTTTAAGATTCAAGTTTGTAATTTTAAATATACAGACATTAAACAAAAATCTTTCAACATTAACATCTTTCTGCATATATTTTAAAATTGGAACGTTAATTTTTTTACATTCAAAGAATATTAATAAGTCGAAAATACGCATTGCGCCCATTACATTTCCCTTGCTAAATATTCAAAAAGGAATTGGAACAAGATATTCTTCCTTTAAGTTTAGGAATGCAGTGTCGCCGCGAATAAATGCAAAATTTTGGTGATTAACGTCTTACATATAACGAGTTCCGATTCAACTACATTCTAAAAGTGTTTAAGTGATTACAAGATATCACAGCAACAAGACAAGCTTAGCTACGCTTGTCATCATCACGTCTTGCACTTTGCAGTGACGTCACGAATTTTTAATTATGTGAAATGGGAAATGGATTCCAAAATTCAATCTAGCCGGCTTATTTGGCGTGCATCATGCGAGAATGAATTGCCTTCTTTTCTAGTATCCTATGCATCTTAAGAAAAATGCATTGGACTTTATTGTGTAAAGCGTTTTGAAACTCTATCTTTAGATTAAATTGCATTTCGCCATTTTACGTGGGTTTTTTTATTTCATTTAGTCACATTATCTCGGACATTAGGTACCTATCTTTGAAAGTTGGACTCAAGTTCCTCTCCGTTGTCTTTTTCTTGGATTTTGAAGAAACTACACTCAAGATTAAAAAGAATATGCAAGTATTTTTTTTTTATTTTACTTTCTCAACTTCCGTTCAAGAAAGATTCTAAAAAATCGAAACTTAAAAGTGAGAATAGATTTCATGATTTCACGGATAATGTGATGATTAAAAAAATCGGACTCGTTGTTTCAGAAAACCCTTAAAGGTAGCAGTTGTATTTTAAAGAAGTCGCTAAGAAATGATAACGACATTTTTACGATGATTTTATTCCGATAATGTCATCATTTGTGATTAATCCATCGCAATGAGAAGTTTCAACTATAGTCCATCCATCGTATAAGAATTGATTGAAAGACGAACTCAGGCTAGGAAAATGCTTTTACTTCAAAGATGTAGGAGAATTAGCATAAAAAATAAAAATAATTCTGAGAAAACGAAAATTCATAGATGCTTTGATTCAATTTAATATATTCTTTTCTCTAGAATTTGCTACAGCCCAAGTATCGTTCGGTTGACAAAATAGCTCGAGATTTTTAAAATGAGAAAATTTAAGCAAGAAATTTTCTTCGATGATTTAATTAAATTATCTAGAAACTTCCATTAATAAATTAATTTTTGTGAAAATGGTTTTCATTTGCTTTAACCACTTTAAGGCTATTTTTCTCTAGTAATGATATATTAAGATATTTTAGGAATTTAAGATATAAGATATTTAAGAGTTTGATGTAGGAAAGAAATCCATTTAAGATGCTTGATAAAATTAATTCGACTTGTTAATTAATTTGATTAATTAATAACTAATTAAAAATTCGAGACGTTTAATTATTGTTTAAAAAGAGAATTTGAAACATGTAGGTTTTTGTTTCATCAACAAATTTAGCGAAAACTTATGCCAACCGTCTTTTTAGCTTTAGATGCAGGCACATTACTATTTCAAATTAATAATAATTATGACTTATGATTATATTTGAGGTCATATTATGCTTGGACAATGTGCTTATTAATATTTTCCTGGGTTCTGAAATTCGCAAGAGGTATCAGTTCTAGTCTAAAGTGGTAAGATAGCTTACCTCAGATATTTCAATATTGATATATTTGTTGGCAAGTATACTTACCATGGCTTTAGAAAGGGTTAAATCTATGTTAATTTGAATACATTTTTACAGAAGCCGAATTTTTACCAGTGCGAATAAAACCCATCAGTGATGAAAAGTCATACGAAGCAATTCTATCGTCGTATTATTAATGCACTAGCCGCCTTCGGCGACCAGCTTGTTCGCCGGGAATATAATTTCAAATGAATTTCTTATGCATAATTTTATATTTCTGGTTCCCTTAACAAAGTAATTTTTAACTTCATATTGCGATATACGTTTAACCCGCGTTCTTTTCGTATCCGACTTTACTTTCTTATTCCTTATAAACAAAACAACTATCTTAATCGTATTGCAAACTACATTACTGATGACCTGTTAAAAGTATTGATCTGCATTTTATGTCAATATTTTAGTCAGTCATTTTGTGTAATACATTTAGAAAGTAATTATATTTGGATAATTTTTTCTGCATTACGCAAGAAGTGTACAAAAAAATTTGGGCGGAAATTAATCAATTGTAATGAATTTAAAACATCACCTTTATCTTTATCATTAAAAGGTTTTATACTTAATTCAGAAAATCATTTCTGTTGCTTCAACGCTATTTTCCCATTGATTGCGAGATGAGCTTTTTAAATCCTTTCCTTCTAACCGCAAATGACCAACAATAGCTGCTGTTTCATTGTTGACAAATGACCGCTTAGCGGATGTCCCCCCACCACCCAGGGCTTTGAGGCAACCGAATTAACTCTCTAGCCGGGCTCAAGATCTGTCTGCTCCCGCCCTTCCTCCCTACCTTTGGTCGAAAAGAGAAACTGTCTCCTTGAACGACCTTTCCCGCAGTTAATGACAATTTAAAACTTTGTAAAATTAAAAGTAATTATTGCACAGTACTCCTACTAATATCATTGGAAAGAGAATTGTTTGCACTTTAAAGTGGTATAAAAATCATGTTCATGCGATAGTTCTTTCGGAAGTTATTCACGAAAATATGTCCGAAAACGGTCAAAATTTGCTTAATTTTTAAATCATTAAAATTTGAATAAAAAATTGAAAAAAATGTCTCCTAGGTGCACATTCCTATCCTCCAAAGTATACCTGTACCAAATTTGTTAGCTCTAGGTTCAACGGTCTGTTCTGTAGACCGCCAGCAGACAGACCGACAGACATTCATCTTTATTATTAGTAGAGATGCAATTACATTAAAGATAAAATAACTGCTTTTTGATATGTTTAATACATGATTCAACTTAGGTACATTCACTTAATAACATTGGGATCGATTTCTTATGAAAAATTAAATCGCGAGAAAAAGCTTTCACAATATCATAAACAGAATGAAATTTTTACATATTACATTCATTTGAATTAATTATAATAATTTGCAGAACAGCGATGTAGAATTAGACAGAAATATAACATATATAAATCTCAATGATATTAATTTTAAACTTCTGAAATTCGTACATTAAATAACTTTCACGTCTGATATACATATACTGATACACGAAAATTCAATAGCTATATTTCAGTATTATATCCAAAAAATAAGAATAATAATAAGAATATAACATTAGAATAAATCGGAAAAAATAATAATTGTTTGCATATTGTGTGCCTTAACAAATTTGCAAAATTCAATTTAAGAATTGAATTTTTATTTTTCGTTCAGTATATAATAGAAATTGCATGAAAAGTTTGAATATAAAGATCGCACTTCAATGCAAGTAAGGGAGAAATATTAGCTTTGTGATAAGCAAATCAGTTTTAAATTCGAACATACACTGATTGGTCAAAATGTTAGGAACATCATTCAGTCAGCTGCAGCATTTGCACCGGCATTATAAGCCAGAATTAGAGTTGTTAAGTTTTCCACTAGTACTTGCATTTCGCCATTTTATGTGGAAAGCGAGACATTTGAGTGTCCTTGAACAGTGTATGGTTGTGAGCGACAGTCCAGTTATCTCCGAAACTTCTAATCCTTTACACTTTTCTCACACAGCAGTAGCTCTAATCTTCAAAGAAGTTAGGTATACCAAAACACTTCAAGCGAAAAGCGGAAGAGTGGTCAGAAATGTCTTGTGACTGAAAGAGGAGCCAACTGACGGAGAAGCATTGTGGGCAATGAGAGAGAAACTACAAAGCAGCAAATAGCAATGCAATACAACTAAGGATTATCACAAATCATATCTATCCTCTCTGCAAGACGTATCTTATAATTTATTGGTTTTAATAGCCAGAAGCCAACAAGACTTCATGTCATTTCGCTACAGAACAGCAAAAAAGTCATCTTGGGGGGGGGTGTGTGCCAAAAACATCGACATTGGGCATTTAATGAGTAGGAAAAGGCTGTATGATTTGACAGGCCGGATTTCTTCTTCATCACATTTATGGCAAGATCCGACGGTGGACGAAATGGAAAGATATGTCCAATGCTCCGCAACATCATATTCTAATCTGAGGGATTTGAGAGGCGCCTTTTGTTATCATGGTCTAATATTCAATCTCAACGATTTCAGCGACCCCAAAATTCCATGTCTAGAAGATTATCTGCTATCATCATCCCCAGAGTATATTCAACTTAATTAGTACTTCTAGGCAGGGTACTCCTAATATTTTGGCCACCCAGTATATAAGTGAGAATGTCGAGTTTGCGTTCTGGAGTGAGTCATTTGAGCTAAAGTGAATTCATGCTGCATGGTCCTTCCTTAATTCAGTCAAAGAGTTAGAAAAAGAAAGGTGGAAATTTACAGCAATGTTGAGATATCAGATGTGGCTAACTAACGGAAGTGGGAGAATAGTTCACTGTTTGCGAAGAGGAAGATTTTAGCCAATCAGATGTTAGCCCCACCAAGAACGTCTTCAGTGTTTGAACTAAAGATTGCATGCAAGTAGATCGTTCACAATTAGTATTCACTGTGGTAGAGCACTCGTGTGTTTCAGCACCTCCTATGACAGTACGCACACATTTTTCAATAAACCTATTTTATAAATCATATATTTGTCGTAGGCGAATTGAGATAATCAGGCATATTTCAAAGAGCCTAGTCAATTTGCAATCCGCCTGACTCCAATTTCCCAGGCGGATTGCAAAATGACTAGGTTCTTTTCAGGCTCTTTGCAATAAGCCTGAACATCTAAATTCGCCTACCACATATACATTAAACACTTTTTTTATTCCTGTATTGCTAGCACGCACGTGTACTTACGGCTTATATGTTCCTATACAAATAACTATTTTGGTTTGGTTTGCCTCACTTATCAGTTAAAGTATGCCAAAACACTTTCAAATGATCTTGTTCACAGCATAAATGTCTTATTACGCTATTAAACATTTTTGTGCTTTTATTTGCTTTGAGTTTAAAAAAATAATTTCTCAGAGAATATTTTCACAGTTGTGGGAGAGTAAGATTTGGTCCAAAATGAATAAGCTAGTTTTTAATTGAAATAAGTATTAACAGTAAAATTATGGCATATGTAATCAATGAGAGAAAGAAATACTCGTTTTCCTTTTCCCTTATTTTATTTTTATGAATATAGGAAATACAATTATTTGCATATCGTTGAATATTTATGTTTCAAATTACACAAAATGCAATTCCATTTTTACACCTCGATAATTAATAATCTAGTCCCTCCTTAGAAATATTTTTTTCCCTTTTTCAATCATCAGGATAAACATGGAGGAAAAAAACTTGGATGCCTTTTTCAAGCTGCAAATAAAACAAGAATATATAACTTCACTCAGTTAAAGGAATTAAATTACGCAAAAAGTTAATTAAAATACATTTTTTTTCCAGAAAAAATACCGTTAAAAAGTCGAATAAATTTTCTTTAAATTTCTTTCTTTGTGTTTGCAGATTAAATAAACAAACGAATGAATAAATAAATAACTTCGTCTGAATGCATTCGAATAATTGACCCGTTTCTTCCGATATTAAAAGCAAGAAGCCACCCCATCTACAACTAAACTGTTTAATGAACACATTAAGATTTGTTTAAATTCAGTCGAAAATGAAGAAAGTTTATTTCTTCGCAATAAATTGTGAAGAAACTGTGAATTGTTTTCTATTTTAATACTTTTTTTGTTTACGTTCTTCATCAAAAAGAAATGAGAGAAGCTGAAGCAAGGACAGAAGAAAAAAATGTTTGCTGTTCTTGAACTTATTTATATACCATTATCTTTAGACTTACATCACAAGTTGCCTATTATTCTAGCATTTTAATAGACTTTTGTCTGTGGTTACTGATATTCCTGAGCATTCGTGAAGATTCGGAAACTGTTTTATTTTTAAGGAAATATCAAAAGAGATGATTTAGTCTTCACTTCATAGCATCAGGCAACTATTTACAATGTTCACCTTCATTAATGAAGATTTATGAATATAGAAGCCGACGCGAGTGCTCTTTCTTAGAATTTCTCGTATACTTACTTAATATGACGTGATTTGGGTTTAGATCGTGAAGGGAATCGCGGATGCAATTTGGATGTCTTCACACTGACGAATGGCGTCAAACATTTAGCAAACATTACGTACACTGAACTGCCTAAAGTCATGGGATAGCAATATGCCAATATTGCTATCCCATGGCAGTATCACCGCGTAAGAAATGTATAAAAGGGAAGTGCATTGCCAGGGCTTTTATTTGTACTCAGGTGATTCATGTGAAAAGTTTTCTGACGTGATTATGGCTGTACTTCTGACTTGGAACACAGAATGCTAGTTGGAGCTAGTCTCATGGAGAATTCCATTTCGAAAATTGTTAGAGAATTCAGCTTTTCTCGATCCACAGTGTCAAGAGTGTGTTCAGGCATTACCTCCCACAATGGACAACTCATTGGTCAAGCTGGTCTATTTAATGACCGACACCAGTGACGTGTGCGTAGTCAGTTTTAACAGACAAGCCACACTGCGCTAAATAACAACAACAATCAATATTAGGGTGGATCGAAAATCCAAAGTGTGGATAAAATAATCGGCATAGGGTGCAAAAGTTGTCTTTTAAGTGTACTAGGATACATGCAAAATTTTTTGAACTTCGTTTAATATCTTCCGGTGCCCCAAGACGCTTAAATATTTGCAAAAAAAACGATTTTTATGCAAATTTCGGATTAAAAATAAAAAATAAAAAATGTGTTAAAGAAACGATTTTACAGGCAGAAACGTAGAGGATAGGGCGAAGAAATGATAAAAATACCAACAAAAATTGGAAAATTATCATAATGAAAAAAAAAAGTGTCTGTTCGATATCACATTTTGTAAGTGTACAAATTTCGATATATGTGAATACAAAAAAGGCATGAAAATTCTACTTGCTGAGCGATTGTTTATAAAAGATCAAAGATTAGAAAGGAAAATGTTTATTGGAGAAGTGGACGTAATTGCGACCACAAAAAGAGAAAAGGAAAAAAGAAAACAGATGGAAGATAAAAGAATAAAACGTAAAATGGTTAAAACTGATGCTGATGCTGCTCATACTTAATCAATGGAGCTACTTGAGCTCAACACTATGTTTTCGTCCTTGTATACAGATGCGGATGTAATTACCTTGGAATATCAATAGTAAAATCGTTTAGATTTCCCTACCTTAGCAAGACAATGTGATCGATACGCAATTTCATATAGAGCAGCTGCTTCATTTGCCAGTGCTGTTTTACAAGACATTTGAATTGTACACGAAGAAGAGACTTCGCATGTGGTAGATCGCAATAAAAATCGTAGACAGCGTAAAAAGCTTTAAAATGTAGTTGCAGAGTCTACTAAGTTAACAGTGTCTTGATCTCTTTTAACCGGATTATGTTTGGATGGGAGAAAAGACAACACAAAAGTGCTAATTAAGAAGGACACAAAGTACTACCCAAAGACCACGAAGGAGGAGCATTATACTTTTGTAAACGAACCTAACTCTGTGTATATCGGACATGTTACTGCTGCAACAGGAGGAGCTAAAGCCATAAAAGGAGCAATACTCAATTTTTTAAATCAAATTATATGCAATTAAATGGGCTAACAATAATTGGATGCGATGGAACAAATATTAATATCGGGCACAAGGGAGGTATTATTCGCTTGATGGAACTGGCCTCAATAGACCATTACAATGGTGAATTTGTTTGCTTCAAACGAATGAGTTACCTCTCCGTCATCTACTAAATTCTTTGGATAATGCAACAACTGGTCCTAAACAATTTTGTCGACCAATTGGTAAAGCAATCGAAACCTGCAAGGAGCTACCTGTAGCTTTTTTTTAGTGTGGAGAATATGCCACATAATATAGATAGAATGGTTCTCAGCAATGATCAGCAGTATCTATATGATATTTGCCTAGCGATATCACGTGTTCAATGTTATTCTGACCTGGCAATAAGAAAGCCTGGCACAGTTGCTCACTCAGGGTGGCTAACAATTGCAAGTAGAATTTTAAAGTTGTATGTAGTCACAGAAAAGCCATTTGACAAACTTATTATTCTTGCAGCATATATTATGAAGGTATATGCAACCTGTATGGTTCCATGTCGAAACAAAGCCTTCCATAACAGAAGGAGCGCTGTATATTTGGAGACTTATCTTATTTTCTAGATATTTGGAAACCAATTTAAGAAATATAGTACACACTGTTATTCAAGGAAATAGCTTCTTTTGTCATACTGAAAACTTACTATTGTCAATGCTCACAGATAACAGAGAGAATATAAGGTCTTTAGCACTACGAAAACTAATTTGTGCTAGAAATGAAAACAGAGTATAATCAGAATAAGAATTTTCAAGTACCAAAAATAGACTTTTAAGTAAAGGATTATTTTGCACTTATTAACTGGCAACGAGTTGGGCCTTTTGAACCACCTCTTTTGATGAATGTGCCATTTAAAGTAATTGAGGCCATGGTAAAAGTTAGACGGAGGAATGGTCAAAATATCCAAGCCATACCCAAGCTGCAGAAAGATGTTTTCGCTTAGTGTCTGAAGCATCGGAAAGTGTATATGGAGAAGAGAAGATATACGGCTTCATATTGAATAGGATACAATCAAGAAATCTTATCAAGCATTATAATACCAAAAAGGATTACATCCTTTAGAAATATGTAATTCTTCAAACTAATAGAATTAAAAAATCTATAATATAAGTTCACTTTTTATAAGTTTTGTGATTTATTGCTTTGACTATTAAATTTATACTTCATGTATTATTATAAAATTACAATTATTTATAAGTTTATACTTTAATACTTGAATAATCTGCAAATTTTTCAAATATTTTTCATTAATTCACAATTTTTAATAGATATTTGTAAAAATGTCTATTATTAATTTGTAAAAATGTCTATTTTTAACTTTTTTTTGGGGGGGGGGCTTTCGGGCCACCAGAAGATATGAATGAATGTTAATGATAATAAAAAAAAATGTAAACTAATATAAATAACCAAAACAAAACTTTCTTACCCGGCGCTAAAGAAAATTTTGAAAATATTTTTTTTTATAAATTTCCAAAAAAAAAATGTCATTTTTAACAATTTTTGGGACACTGGAAAATATGAATGGATTTCAATAAAAAAATATATGTAAACTAATATACCTAAGACACAACTTTCCCACCCCATTCCAAAAATAATTTCAAACAAAACAAAAAAAATTGTAAAGTTTCATAAAAAATTCAATTTTTAACTATTTTTGAGGTGCTTGGGGCACCGGAAGATATAAATGAATTTCAATAAAAAAAATTATATAAACTAATATACTTAAGACGCAACTTTCCCGCCCCCTGCCAAAAATAATTTCGGAAAATTTTTTTCCTCTATACTTTTCGATCCACCCTAATCAATATGGATCAACAATCAACAACCAGACACACTGTCGCCTAACCCGGAACAAATCGGGTACCTCCCACCTGTTTTTCTATTTGAAACAGTTGCATACTTTTTGTATTTTCATTGAAATCATAATCCTAGTTTTTAGAATAATTAATTTTTCAGTTTTCTGTCATTTATCAAACGTTATCAACCTTATTTAACATCATTTTCCATTAATATTAGAATAGGTCGTGATCATTAATATTATCATAGCAAGTCTGAATTATATCGACACTTTTTGAATTTATAATATATTTTCTTATTTTAATTTAGATTATTAATTAGATTAACTTACGTTATTAATAAGTTAGTTAATAAATATTAACTCCAGTTTGTTGGAAAATCCTTTAAAAAATACGCAGTTTGATACTAGCTTAAAATATTTCCTTCAAAATTTCACAATTCATGATTTTGTTAAATCCCAAAGTGGAAATGTGAAAAACTGTTGCTTATTTCTTTGCTTCTTTGATTATTCTGTGAAATTTGATGAAACTCTTTTCTTCAAAAAATATAATTGCTTTCATCGTACGCATATTTTTTACATATTTTTCTTAAACAACATCATTGTCAAAAATACAATAAAAACGGATAATTGTTATTGATAACATATTTCCTTCAATGCTTTATACAGCTGATACATTTTTATTTCACAGCAATAACAAAAAACAGCAAAATGAAGCAACTTAGTTAAAACAGCAACAATGCGATTTTCTTGAGAAAAGTTGTGCCATGGCAAAAATTTAATGTATTTCTCATGTTCATTTATGCGAATTATTGACACTCTTCATCAGAATCTATGCCATTAATTGATATATGCAACTACAAAACTAAAATGAAATCGAGTCATTTGCAACTAAAGATGCTTTAGATTACGATACGAATGAAATTATTAAAAGAACCTCTCCTATTGTTGAGGGAAAAAAAACGGTACAAACCCTACCTCTTCTCATAAAACTCCCCTTAAGTAAAATCTTTAAGAAGGTCCCATTTGGATGGGTAGATTTTAAAACATGTTATAATTTGAAATTAAGAAACCCTTTTCCATGATAATTACTTAAAAAGCACCAAGTTAAAACCAAACTAAAATGATTTTTCAACCTTTTGAGACCAGATGCATTTGTTTATTTTTTTATGTTTTTTACTTCTGGAATTTTGTCATTTTTATTCCTTAAAATTGATGGGGAAAATAATTCCATTTCTGATATTAACTTTCAAGATAATATGCCAACTGTAATTACTCGTTTTTAAATGTGAATGGGTTTATCATAAGATTTTATCGTTTTTTGATACCAAAATGCTAATTTTTACAACTTAGTTTGCTTTTCACCACATATTTACCTCAGCATAGACAAATCTCACTTTGCTCCAAGAAGCCCAACCAGCCAAATATACTTTATCTTCAAAATTTGACACTTTTATGAAAAATTTTATTCCAAACATTTCTTGCCTGTATAAAACAATTCTGAAGTGCCCTTCTACTATCAAAAATAAGACAACTAACTCTGCATAAGTACATCTTAAGAGTATTAAAAGTGAGTTTTCGAGAAAACATTGAAAAGTTCTTTAGTGTTGTTAATTGGAGACGTAAGAGTATGAATTGATTCTGCAAAACACGAAAAATATATTCTGATTTCATGCTGTTTATGCAGCGCGATTGATCTTTCGGAAGCAATATATTTCCATAAAATCTGTCACGAGTAGAGATTGTGATATTTTTCCTAAAGAATAAAACTTTTTCGGAGACGAGGTAAAACTTTTAGATGCGCAGCCAACTGTTGGAAAAGAGCTTTCAAAATGCAAGCTGACTTTGGAATTATTTTGAATAGATTAATGCTAAGGTCTGCGAAATATTCTTCTTGGGAAAAGATGGTTCGCTTGATATTCAAAACCATATGGATGTGAATGGGGAAAAACATCTTCGAAAGTGTCACAAGTGCTTTTAAATCTGTCGAGAAGGGAAAAATAATGTGCGACAGTGGAAGTTTCCTTACAAGACAAGGCTAAAATGGAAGAAAGACAACTGAGGCTGATATTTTGAAAATTCTGGATTGCTTGAATTGCGTGAATCTAAGTCATTTTAGGCAAAAATATTTGATATTTTGACGAAGCTCTGTAAATAATCATTTGAATTTGCCTACAATAATATATTTTTTAAAATTCTAAATCTTGCTTTTACGTTATAAAGTTCTTTCAATTAATTGTAGTTTGATATTATTTATCTCCAAACCGCTGATCACGTTCTATTTAAGCTTTCACTCCTGTTTATTAATATTTTGTATTTATGTTTTCCTTTTCATACAATTGTCTCAAAAACTCAGCATAGCGCGATTCTTCATTCTTAGAGGATGAGAACTGTTGAAAGATCCATATCTCTACGAACCTTTCTTTTCGGGAATATCGTACTCAATCAAGATGACGTCACATAAGGTTCAGTTAAGAATAGAATTATATTTTCCCCCACTACGTAGCATGTTACCGTTTCTCTCCGGTATAAGTCTTGTGTATTTATTTTGTGAAACAATTCACATATTGGAAAGAAGTATTAAATAGACTTGTTTTTTGGGTTTAGTTTAGCTTCTTAACGTCCCGTTTCGAAACTACATAGCGACTATTTTCGGACGGGCCTCGTAATTTTTAACCATGCTCAGATGACATCTTTCCCCCAATCGGCCATTAAAACTCTCTAAACCATTTGGGTGACTGGGCCGACGTTGGCTTAAATAATGGCTGTAGTTCCAACGACAGAAAGAAAAAATTGAATGCAGTACAGAAGGAAGCTTTAAATTTTATTTACGTTCAGAACAATTGCCCTATATGACTTCTCTAGGTCACACGTGCAATATAAGTACGGTAGTCCATTTCAGTAACATGTAAATAATTCTTTATGCGAAACTTTTAGTTCGTTCACTGTTATACACAAAAGAGGCGTTAAGACAGAGTCTATGACAATTACTGATTGCCCTTTCCTAAATGTGGGCCTATATTAGCATCTAAGAAAAGGATCAGGCCGACCATTTCTCCAAAATAGCTGCATATACTGATGAGAGCTCAATCTGCCAGAACCTTATACCTACATAAAATATACAATGAAAAAAATCTTAAAGGATTATTAGGAGTATTGGAATAATTATTACTCTAGTTCGGGTATGCAGGCCATACTGCTTGTGTGATTGGAAAGTTTTTTAATCTTTAATAAATATTTAATATCTTCTTAAGTAGGCATGTATCATTTTCCTTTTATTTATACCGTTTAAACTCACAAATCTGCATTTGCGGAAGCTTGAGGGATGCGGATCACAATCTTCTTGAATGCCTCCCTCACTCAAACATATCATCTCAGAACACTCTCAGATACCTTTTAAAAATAATAGTTCCAAATTCTAAAAGAATTAATAATGGGATTGTTGTAAAAGTTTGTGAGGCCTATAGAAGGATCGGTGACATCTGTGTGTGTGTGTGTGTGGTGCCTGAAACAATGACTGTTGTCTTGTTTTCACAATTATAAATATTTTTTAAGTGATGTATTTTGAATATATAGTGGCAGTATTTTAAATTTATGTATATTTATAGTGATGCCTTAACCGGATATTTAACACGTTTTATTCTTTTGAAATCTTTCACCTGTTCTGTTTATTGCTCTCATGCAGTTTGGTAATTATGGGCCAATAATTGTACCTAAAATTTGAGCTTTGATATAAAACCGAATATGATAAAAAATCATCTAATCCAATAAGAGTTGAATTAGAACATGCTCATTAATATATAAGAAAATTTATTTCTGCATCTAGAGTTTCTGTTAGTTATTTGCAAAACAAAAGAACATACAACTAGAAATTAGAAAACATGTCGTCTTAGTGCATAAAACATTAAGAGTAAATTAGAGAATTTCTTAGTAGAGGATTTCAATAAATAATCAGGTACCTTAAAATGAATAACATTTCGAGAATTACGTGACACTTTCTGATGACACATAAGTAAATTTATTCGTAATCTGTGATTGATTTTCAAGCACACTTTATTCCTTTGTTGACGAATCTTTGTTTTGATTTACTACAAGAAGAGAAAACGCGAATACAGAGTCCAAATTTGCCGTGAACAATTAAATTCGTTTGAGTTTGAAGGAAAAAATAATTGATTTTCGCATAAGCAATTCTATTAACGTTATATTTTCGAAAACCTTTTTATTTGAAGTAGTTCTAAAATACTGATTCCGTAAAACTGTGTAATACGTTTTTATATCTCTTGAAAAAAGAAGACAACGAAGTTATATATATCAGCTCAGAGAGAGTTATACAAATCTGACTTGTTAAATTTACTTGTTTTGAACAGTTGCGAAAAATCAAGTAAAAATCAGTTTAAGGGTGATTGCAGCTTTCATATTATTCGAAATTCGGTTAAACAGCAATAAAAAAAGCCAGAAACAGATCTGACTAAAACATGAATCTTTGTTAAGAATATATCACACTAGATATAAGAAAGATAAATCTACGCAGGATTGTTGTCAGACTATATTGAAGCATTGAAATAAAATTTTACTGTAATTTAGAGTATTAGATTAGTTGGTAATAAAATAAGATTAACTAACAGATAAAGAATATGTTAGGCAACACAAGATGCCCTTTATACCAAATGAATATTCTTTTTGTGGTAGTTATAATATTGAAGGAAAAACAAATATAAAATATAGTTTTTGAAGAATTAACTGAGTAATATAATTGCTCAAGTCGATTTCACAGGATAAAATGTGTCGAGGTAGGTAGTATTTGAAATATATTGATAAAAAAATGAGGACATTCAGAAAAATTTATTTATGAAGCAAAAATATTCTACATATACAAAATTCAACTAACAAAAGAAAATATATTCTCTTTTCGTGGTGGAAGAAATATTATTTTTCAGTGCACAATTGAAAAGGACGTCGTAAATTTGTTAAAAATAGATTGTTTTCTGCAAATTTAGTAATTTATGTAGCCTATTTGTTTCTGTAGAAGCATATTGTGACGAACATTGCGTGTGGCTTGTTTTACGTTCTAATATTTAGAGAATTCACTGAATTTAAATAATTTTAATGTATTTCATGGAATGACGTTCGCAACACAAATTGATTAAACTATGTATAAAATGCCCTTTAAATTAATCCAAGCATATTCTCGAAATTCAAAGAAAATATGTATATAATAAATTATTCGTCTTAGATAAGAAATACTTAAATACTTAGAGGATTTCTGATTTGAGAAAAACAGTTCATGGCCAATAAATACATAACAAATCATATCAGAATTCTTAAATGCATACATTATGCATTATCGCTATTTGTACATAAAAGGCTTCGATTCTATCTTTATGCACTGAAGAGAAATCTCTGATAAAAGTTGAACAGTTTATATAACAGATGGCAGACTGTTATTGTTCTAGTTAACTGAGAATGATAAGAAGCAACATCCAATTTTATTATACGTTCAGTTTCATACTATAGAAGCAATTGCAGTGAATGTAGGAAATAAAGCAGAAATAAAGTGATGGGAATAAGTTGCAGATTAAATAAGTTACAGTTGCATGAAAATAAAGAAGTAAATTTTTCATTAAAGTTCCTAAGTTGCAAATGGCATACACTTCAATTTTATTCCTACACAGAATCTAGCTATATGAGGGACAATGACATAATTGCATCGTCAAGCGTGAAAAAACGTCCTTTGAAATTTTTTAATCGACAGCTGTTCTTAGAGTAATGGTATATATAAATCATGCGAACAATGAAAATAATTTATTCGTTACATAAATAGTATTTGCTTCTCAGTTTCACTGGAATTATTTGACTTCCAAAAATAAATAAGTCATTTGTCAAAGAAAATTTTAAAATGCGTTAGCTTGCATTGATTTTAAGGCAAAATCTTTTATGAAATAACTTTCTACTTAAGTTACGTGACTTCTGTACTATCTATATCGGTTGCATGCTAAAAGAGAATTGAAATCGTTAAAGTAAATAGCTATTTTAATTTCAAACACTGCATTATTTTCAAAAAATTACAGGAATTCGTAGAAAATACATTATTATCAGAATTTATTTAACTTATATATTTTTATATCTAATTTTTGGCAATGCTACTTTTATCAAACAAAGAAGGAAAGATGGAAGAAAACTTAATATCTTTTAACGCTCGTGATTTTTATATTTCACAGATTTATTAGCAACTTTCAACTTTGTAAATTGAAGTTATCATTATTTCATAGAAATGGATTGAAGTTAAGTTTGAAGATACTTTTTCTAATGATAACAATCGAAAAAGTACTACATACAAATATTATAAAAAAACAGAGCAAACAGAAAACGGCAAAATAAACACGGATGAAACCTTGTTTGTCTTTACTTCAACATTTATTAAACATTTAAAAAGAAAGCAATTTTACACTCTTGATTAACATGTAGGGAAGAGAAAGAAGAAGGAATAAGGGAAAATAGCCCAGATTAACCAAAGAAAGCTGTCTGAGAGACTGTTCTACAGAAAAAAAGCAACGAATCTTACGAAAGCGATATAAAATTAAGAAAATGTGCACGAATTTTACCCAAAGCATTTAGCTTACATCACTCGGATGGGCTAAAAAGCATTCAACTATTAGGAATACCAAATCAAAACAAAAACTCGTTTCTTAATTTTGAAAAAAAACATTGAAAGAACTGCCATAAGTTAGCTCTGTTTGGAAAAGAATCTGAACTCTTTTTCTAACAGGTGTATGTTAATGACATTTAATTTGCTGAAAATAGTACCTTCTAGACTACAGTACTAATAGTTTTTAGGTATAAAAGAAAAAAATGACGTGGAACTAGTTATTTAGCGTTAGTTTAAATATTTAAAGTTTTTTTAATATTAGTTATTTTTAATAGTCCGAAATCTTTTTTCTGATGCGTTCATATGATTATCTACTACATGTAAATTAACTAAAAATAGAAGCGACTATATTGAGTGTCAGTTTCTAGTTATTTACATGCTACCACTGAGAGAAAAAATTAAAATTTCTTGAAATAGTCATAAATCGAATAATCTTAATATAACGAATAGTATTATGAAAACGCATAAAAGTAAGGCTAAGAAAATACTTATTTTAATTTCATTAATTAAACCCACTATTTTTATCGTTTTATTTTAAAACTTTATTTATTTTTAAATCGTTTGTTTCCTTTAGTTTATTAAAAAAATATATAACAACCGAAACCGTCATTATTCATTAGTAGGATTACATCGTTCGCCACAATAACTCCTGCTTTGCATTAGTATGCGAATCGTAAATTGTTGCAATAAGATAAAATTATTTTTAGAAAACTATAATAAAATAAACTAAATATTTTCTCCTATTATCGAAAAAAGAATTTCAATAACTACCACAAGAATGTCTTCCAATATTATAGATTAAAATAAATTTGTTAATAAATTATATAAAATTTCATTTGCATTCCAGAAATTAGCGAGAGGAGTCAATAGTTTGGGGCAACTTTTACTATTATCGCAAAAAACATGTGATACGAGTCAACTACATAAAAGAATTATAGTTATAGACATTTTTCTAGAATAAACATTTTTTAATAAGAAATATCTGAATAGAACATGTTGTTTTGAGAATTCTCTTCTATTTAGACTTTGATACTGTAATATTATATTTATGTATAGCAACTATTCTAACTGACGTTTTTGTTTCATGGTAACATTCTTAGGAGAAAAATAGCATTCGTTTTTGATACGTAATTTAACAGGCAAAGAAAATGTTTGGAGTAAAACACAGAAGCCTGATTGTTTTTTACAACTGTTTCTTTTCTTGTATACAAATTTTATCACGCATAACAAAAATTGTGTCATTCTCATCAATCAGAATTTTCACCAAAACTTTTAAATTTTGATTTCTACATTGCAGGGCAATGCTTGACAAAATTCCTATGTTTGACTTTCCTTATTTTTAACCGGATTGGAATTTTAACATGACATTTTAAATTCATTTTATCACCGCTGAATTGTGATTCTTTTTTTTATCGTATTAAATATTAACATTACAGACAATTTAATGACTTACTGATAATAATATGCTTAATGTGCAACTAAATCCAAGAACAAATTATTTCATTATAATTGTCAGATTTTTCTTTGTATTTCATCTAACCATCGAATTTAAAATACAAAAGATCTAACTGCAGATCTGCAGAATATACTAAAATATTTAGTTTG
The DNA here is from genome assembly GCA_013235015.1 of Araneus ventricosus. Lineage (NCBI taxonomy): Eukaryota > Metazoa > Arthropoda > Arachnida > Araneae > Araneidae > Araneus > Araneus ventricosus. The sequence continues at coordinate 15,034 of BGPR01007070.1, read as the reverse complement.
CATTTTTAGTTTAGATTTTAAGACAATTTTAAACGTCAAAAATTTGGCTGTAAATAAACTCAATCGTTTTGTTATTGGATGACCTATAATTAAAATTTTAATATAAATATTTCAGTATTTAAATACGAAAGAATTTTAATTTGGTATTACTATTGTTTTCGATTATACAATCTTTTTGTTAATTCCGAAAAGACAACATTTTGCTAATACTTCGTCGCAGTTTCATTATTTCATTTTATACAGAGGTATGCATTTTATGCAGTAGAATTTTGTCAGAGGGAAATTAATTTAAACAACGCGCAATCATTTGATAAGTTAAACTGGACTGATTTCCATAATCTAGGTATTTGTTGCTGATACCGAAGAATCTAATTGAATGTGAAGAATTCTAGACATTCTTTCGAGATTAAACATCCAGATCTTTGTTTCCCTGCTAAATGAAATCGCAAAAGAGATAAAAATTCGTTTCAAATTGCAATACGACTGCAAGTTGTAATGCATTATGCCTTCGACTTCACATCAAATGAAATTAACCCATATAGACACATTCTTTATTACTTCAGGAGCACTTTAATTTCATTACCAGATTGAATCATTAGTGTTCAACTTGTGAAACAGAAATAATTCGATTGCTGCGTCTTCATAAAACAGCACGTTGGCTATTGACTAAATAATTAAGTTTGTTTGCATTCTGCTTAAATATCTGAGCTGAAAATGTCCCAGGATGCAATCATTAAGTAGTTTAATTTCTCAATTATCTCAATTCCTTCGTCGGTACTGTCTTCAGATAAGAACGGGAATAATGACTCGAGTTCCTTCAGGGACGTTCTTCTGATAATTCAGCAGATTATTGAGATTTATTCATTTAGTGGAGCTACTCACGAAATGTTTGTTTCGAGAGATTTTGAAAGCTAATCATAAATATAATCATATGGATTTATATAAAAAGGGAAAATAATTATTCATAAATGGGCTCATTTGTTAATTTTTATTAGTCAAAATGAATGCGTTCAGCATTAGTGTCACTTGAAAGTCACTTTCGGTTGCCTTTTTCTTGATCTACCGGGTTGAGTAATAAATCATGAGCGTTTTCCATATTTTATGTTAAGTTTTCACATTTATTTCAAGTTCACTTTGAAGTAGTGTTCCTTAAACATCGATAGACTATCGATACTATCGAAGCCAAGTCCGCAGTGTCGGGTTTTCGCAGTTATCGACTGAAAGAATCGATAGTATCGGCTTGCTCAAAACTATCGATAGTTTCAAAACTATCGACTGGAAATACACCTATTGGTAGTATCGCCAGGGAGAAAACTATCGATTGCACAATCGATAGCTGAACTATCGATGCTTAAGGACCACTACTTTGAGGCCGGACTACCGTTCGCCTACGGGGCCTCCAGGTTCAAAACCTGATTACACTGAAGATCCGTCGTGTATTGGGCCTGTTGTACTATAAATCAAACGTCCTCCTGTTGATATGGTGCTGAAGTTTGGAGAAGGGGTGCCAGATCAGGTGTCGTCTTCGTCATCTGACCGTGGTTCAAAATTACGAGTCCGCCCCAAAATGTTGCTTCAGAACGGGACGTTAATATAACTAAACTAACTTCAAGTACACTTAAAAAAATTCTTCTGGTTGTTTGATGATGAAGTGTTCTTTATTTTCTCGGGTGGATTTTTTTTTGAAATGCGAAAATCAACGACGGACAGTACTTCCAGGCATCGCTTCCTCCCGTACAGAACATATACCTCCCGAGTAGCTTCGGCGGTCTTAACACTTCGATTAAATGTAAGAAGCAGATGGTACACATACACATTGTATAGAAAAGAAAGTATTGTAAAATCGTCAAAAAGTTTCACTACAAGATTTCGAAATTTAGTCGGAAACCGTTTTCGGAATTGCATCTATTTGTTTGTAAACAACATAATTCGTAAATGGAAGGAACTAGACATATGAAATTTATATCTGCAGCCATATTGTAGATTTTTATGAAATCTTGTAGGAGCTCCGTTACGGAAAGTGCGTCTGTCTGAACTTCCGTGTGCATGTGAGCCCAATAACTCCAGAACTCAATGTCCGTGATATATCTATTAGTTCCTATGCGAGTTTAAAAACGCAACAAGGTATGGGTAAATTATACAAGGTAGGTAAAATTAAACTGGCGGTACTCAGAGGCGGTCTGTAGCTGAGGCTAAACTGAACGGTTCCAGATGAAACTTCAAATATGTGTTATGCAGATCACGCGGACGAGATTTCCAACTGAAAAATAGTTTGAAATGCCGCCCAAAGACGGCGCTTTGCGGCTAAACCCATATGTAGATGAGTAAGAATGTAGTTTTGCTATTAAAGCGATGCCTGCAATATAGTAGTTTTGCATATGGAAAGCTACAGTAAGCGCCTGTAAAACTATGTTGCCCCGGCGTTACGGTAAAGGGGCTGTTTGGTCACCAGAATGTTCATGCAAGACGGAGCAACTGCTCATACGGCAATAAGTATAAAGACAGCGTAAGTCCAGCTAACCTCTGATGAATGCATCATCTTGCATACATTTCCAAATGCCTCGCCAGCCAGATCACCAGATCTAAATCCATTGTGACTTTTGGCTGTGGGGTCATTATCGCGTGTATCAAGTACATGTGACTAATGAGTGAAGTTGAAAGCCAACGTCATGGCCCATATCTCCCTCCTTCTTATCGATATGCTGCTTGCGGCCATTGATAATGTGGTGATCAAAAAGGCATGAACATAAAGCACACAGGTGTGCAAATAAATACAATTTTCTGATGTAATTTGATTTTTGAACTCTTGTATTTTCATTTACTTCATAACAGCGCCATATGGTGGCGAAAATTTAAAGTATTTTTCTTCGATGTAAACCTCGACCGCGTGATCCACATAGCACATATTTGAAGTTTCATACGTATACGTTCAGTAGAACTGGATATACAGACCTCTAAGTGCCATCACTTTCGTGTTAACCAGCCTGTAGTAAATGGTTTTTGTATCAAAACTGCAAATTTCAGTCTAATATTGCACTAATTCCATCAAAGGGTAGGCTGCTTGGTGGGCTGTTGGTTCTTGTGTATGTGAACATGAAAGCTCAAAAATGAAACAATCATGATAAATGAAACATGTTATGTCGCCTTGACACCTAAATTACTGATCCATATTGAATTCTTACCCAATTAGTCAACAGAAAGTGGTTCTAAATGCATACGCGATTCTCTTCACTATAGGACTGAAACAAGCTGAAAACGCGCTATATGGTGTATGCATCCAAGAAAAACAAAGGGAGAATGCTCTTGAAGTAGCCCCCCCCCCCTCCAGAAGAGAAAAAAGAGCTGAAATATTTGGAACACAAAATTTGAAGCAGAATTGTAAGAAAATTGGAAAATGTAATATCATCATCTAGACTCAGCCAAATTTGTTTCTTGCCAGCCAAATATACCTGGCCAACAGGGTTTGTAAAAAAGCTATTACTTAGCAGCAAAGATGTAGGGTTTTTCTTCGTTATGTTGGCGTCTGAGACGAATAAAATGTCTATCAAGATAACTCATGTTATGGCTTAATTACTGACAATGTGATTATCTTATTTTAATTGACCATACCCTAAGTTAAAATATTAAATATTGTCCTATGTTGTTCAAAAATAATAGTGTTTAGAAGGCATTGGATATTTTGCATAACATACATATGATTTTATCCATCTTTTTAAACAGTAATTTTTTAAGAGAAATCGCAAAATTTACTATTTTTACAAATAAAAAAATTCCAGTTTGCTATTTTTTTTACCAAAGTTTATTGTTGTCTTAATTTTAGGCACACTTAAACCATCTTCGTTCTCTCAGCTTTTAGAAACAAAGAATTTACGTGATAGCTTTTCACACATCTTAAACAAAGCATCGTAGATAGTTCTCAGCTATCTTCCATAGTTAACTTTTTTTATCTCAGAATTTCAGAATTTTTTTTACTTTCTCCTCATTAAAATTATCCCACAGAATACAAGCCTTTTCGAACAGAATTTTTGTAATTTTTTTATAGAAAAGCTTCCTAGCCTCAAGCGTTTATTCATAATTTTCAGGGAGTTTCATCTATAAGGAAAACATATTAAAGAATTTCTGAAATAATAGATGAATTTGACATCTTACGTTTGCCTGAACATTCCATTGCAAGGATCAGATCTTATTGACGTGAACAGTCATGCAAATTCAAAGGAAACACCCAATCTGCGAAATAGTAGTGCAATTGTCTGTGCTATCTTTGTAGGTAATAAATATTTTATATCAAAAATAGCGGTGTCTCATACAATGAATTCGTGGGGGTGCTGTAACTCTTTTCCTACGCTAGACAGTGAAGCACATTTTACATTCTTGCTTTTTCAATTTATTTTCAATAATATAGCAATCAATTTTAAATAATTCACCCATTAAATTTTTTCACTTAACGGCGGTAAGTTTTAATGCAGGAATCTGATTTAAGCAATGACATTTTTCATTAAATAATTTTTAAAAATGTTCAATCGAATTTATTTTTTCCTTTTCTTATTCATTTATAAAGATTTACACAACTATAGGTGACAAATAAATATCAAGCTTTGAAGAGATGAAAGGTTCATGCATATTTTAGAGTTGTTTTTCACATTATTTACATGAAAAGTTTTATGGCATAGTTAAAATAAAATCAAGTATGACTGATTATTATTTAGTTGCATTGTTAAAAACTATTTAAATCATAATCTATCCTTCTCGATTTGTTTCTATCAAAAGGATCACCCCATCTGCTCGCAGTGTGCTGAAAAAGTTTTAACCGCTGAAACCATTCCAAATGCATTTGACCTATCCAATTATTTTTTAAAAAACTTTTGAGAAAAAAAGATGTTATTATTCTTAAAGCTGAAAAGAATTAACATTAAATACAGCAGTTCCAATGCTACATGTTCTATTATTGACTCAGAATAAAATATACGAAGTTTAAAGGTACATAACCTTTAAACGATTCTGAGTGGATTTATTCACAGTCAAGAACACAAGTAATATCAAACTGTATTCTTCCTACATTTCAATTATAGTATAAAATCTTTCTTCCACATAAATACAAAAATAATTTCCCCACATGCATATTATCTTACACCTCATGATTATTTTTCCTATATCAGCTGCAAATGTGTAAATCTTTATAAATAAGGGTGAGAAGTTACAGGGGAAATAATTTACAAAATTTATTACAATTTTATTTCTTGATTTAAAATTAATTAAAAATTAGTAATTGCTTACTTAAAATTCCTTTAAGCAAAAATCTCCTATACCAAGTCGAACATCTAATAATTGATTCTAAACTAATTAGTAAACTATTCAAAATTAATTAAAAAAAGGCAAAATTTTAGTAATGCAGAAATGTATCAATGCACGGTGAAGGATTATATGTTGAGGAACTCCCACGACTATGACGCACGAGCCTCCACTACTCATAATTTTATAAGAAGTTATTTTAACTAATTTGTACCTAAATTTAAACCTATTAGAGTACAAAAACTAAACAGTTTGTATGAAGTGTTCTAGATGTTCAGAGAGTAATCCTCTTAAAAAGGTGGTTCGAGTTCAAACGCCATTATGCATTTTGAAAACTAACTTACATCTCACGTCATATATAAAAGGATTTTCCATTTGTGTACTTCATAACTCATTTGTTCGTTTGCCCATCATTTAAAATTCTATTTAAAATTCCGTCAATATCCCTCAACTTAAAGAGCTTAAAATGTACAGATAATATCTTTATAATGCCTCGGGTCAGTTTTCATTTGAAGGATTCCCTTTCACATTGAAATGTTTTCATGTTCGGCAAATGAAAATGATATGGTGAAAAATATTTGTATATATTTAATCGTTTAATATCAATTTTCAAGAGACAAGTTTTATTATACCTCTTTATGTACATGCTGTATGCCTCTTTATGTACAAGCTTATGTAAATGGTATTGATTATATGGAACTCAGTTTATTTCAATCTGTTTGGTTGATCCCTTAAGGTTGTTAAAGTGAGAAAGCCTTCTAAAAACTTTGAATGAATATTTGACATTTACGGCCTTTGTCGACATTGAACTGTATCACTGCATATTTCATTCAAAATCCACTTATGACTATATGTTTCTCACATCTATATGGCATACATGATGTTTCAATTAATTATACTGTAGACAATCTAAATATTTCTACAGACAATCTAGAACGTTACAACAGCTCATTTCTCAAAATAGAAATTAACCATTAATAAACAAAAAATTTCATAAGAAAGTGATGTGTCTTAAAGCAAGATTGTTTAATTTTTGGTAGCTATGTTATAACTGTACATATAACAAATAATGATTTTGTTATCAAAGGTCTTTTGAAGTTTACATCGCTTTACTATATTTTTCATAAAACGAACTTTTGAATTTTCTGATAAAAGACTAATATCTATCTCTTCTTTACTAATAATAAAAGCATAAATTTTTGTGTGAGTCTGTTAGTGCTCTATAGGGCAGAGCGTTTGACCTAGAATAATCAATATTTAGCACAAACATACCTTAGAGTTTGGGACTGTGAACTTCGGAGTATTATTATGTAATTCTTATTAGAATCTGAATTAATTAAATTTTAACGAAATTATGAAGTTTTCTCTCAATAACCTCTGAAAATATTATTGATATAAATGAAAATCTGCATTATTAAAATCCGAAGGTAAACAAACGCAAGTATCTATCTATCTATCTATCTATGTCCGGCTATCTTCCCACGAACACTGAATGAAGAAACGAGCCGAAAGTACGAGCCGATGGGAAATAATTCAAAGAATCCAATTTGACCATTGAAATTCCGCAATTATAATTAGTTAAGAAGATGTTAATTAAAAACTTTTAAATGAATTAATGAATGCCATCTGTTGGCAGCAAGGTGAATTCATCCACAGCGGATTCTTTTTTCCCCTATTATTAGTTTTCACATCCGGAATTGCATTTTTTTTTATCTTTTTAACGAAAACTGGTTTGTATATTTTTATAAAATGTTTTTTTTTTCTTTTTTGGCAAATTTCCGCGTTTTGATTTATAAACATAGGAAAAAATCGTTTTCTTGCTTTTTTCCCGTTTTACAGGGTTTCAATTCGTAAAGTTACTGTTATGGGCTGCCATCTATTGAGCAGAGATCACATACGATGTTCTTGCATTTTTTTTATTTATTTAACGGAAGCTGGTATTTCTTTTTAGCGAGGTTCTGTGTTTTGATTTATTAATATCGGAAAAAATCGTTTTCTTGCATTTTTTTCTTTATTTTTTTGCATTACGGTGCTTAACTTCGTAATGTTTGTTCGGTAAAGTAAGTGACAATATTTGTTGAAAAAAACGGAGGCGGGCATATGAAAAAATATGGATCCCGAGGCCTCACGTGACTTCACTTCTCTCCACCAGGGAATATCTCAGTTTTAGAGATAGCCCGTGAAACGCCAGGCCACGTAGCTAGTATTAATTATATAAATGAAAATATTAATGATATAAATTTTGTTGCAGTACAGTTTATTCCTTAATTTTGACATTTTTTAAAATTTATTTTTATGTATAATTTACAGCAATACCTTTCGTTGCTGCAATGAAATTCAGACCTTTGCCTTGTTTCTGCAAATATTTAATCGCATGTTGTTTCCTTCATTGAAAGTTAAGGAATGAGAATTCAATTAATTTTTTTATATTCTTAGTGTTCAATTTAGTTGGTTTGAAATTTCTTTCTAATTTTAACTTATTTTCAAAAAGATTTTTTTCATATAAATTGGAACAATATGTGTGATTAAAGTAATGAAATTCTAACCAATTTCATAGTTTCTAAAAGCGTTTAATCGTATTATTTTTTACATTGTTCAAGCTATGGCTAGCAAAGTTTGTCTTCCTTAAAACAGTTGTTATATTAACTCCAAAGTGGATTTTCACTTCCATGAAGTTGGATGCTAAAAAGATTTTAAAATTTATTTTTTCACAAACAAATTCATTGAATACAGAGATTTTTATTTCATTTGATAAGTTTTGTTCAGTGAAATATTTTTTCTTACCACCTTCAAATTGATTACATTTCATAATATGATACTGGATATTTGATTTTGCTTTGTTATATGATTACAGTTTTTTAGTTTCATTTGTAATTTCTGAATTATTATAGCTTGGGTCTTTCTTTATTTTAGATATCATGAATAAGAAATCCCGAGAAAAAGATTTTACTCTTCAGAAAATGTGATATTCGGAAAGCTGTAAGGCTTAAACTTTTTAATGGTTTTTTTTAAAAAATTAATTTTATTTTTAAGTTATTTCGTTTTGTTTTTTTAAAGCATCACATTATTCTCTCATTCAGTTGACATAATAACTATTCTAACTTGTTAATTTTTTGCTGTTAAATTCGACTATGCGTAGGTTTTTCAATACAATTAAAACTGAAAGGCTTTTATTCTGAATGCATACTTAAATAAGTAAATCGTTTTAGGATAAGTTTCAATTTTTGGAAATTTTATTCTAAATGCATACTTAGAAAAAGTAAATCATTTTATCACAAATTTCAATTTTCGTTAATTTGTTTTTCAATCTGATATAGTAATTAAAGGGAATGCATTCTCTACTAATAGTTTAACACAGAGGAAAGTCAATATTCCTGGCTAACAAGATGGTCAGTAAATGCGGTTAGTTTATAAAATATAACCTTTTATTCATACAACATGTCTCTCTTCTTATGGAAGAGTTTCCAATCACCCCGCACTATTCTGCGAAGAAAAATACCACGTGTACCAAAATTTCCTATTATAATCTGTTACTAAAGTCGCTTAGCTGTTGTTTGGGGGACCGGAGTATCGCGGGTAAAGGAGGCAGAGGAGATGTTAATAGTACTTGTTAGGTAGATTCCTTATACGAAGTCTTCCTATTGCAATTGTTCTCATGACGTGACTTCCGAAAAATTTCTGCAGTTCTTCACCGATCGCCGATAACGCTTTTGCGCATGTTATCTTCTGAACACGATAATTAGAGTAATTTTGATCAGATTTTAACGGCGTGGGATATGTTGTAAGGATAGAGAAAATCTCGGCCGAGTTCGTAGATGGGCTACCCAGCTGAATAGGGGTGGGAATGGTGAGGAGGACTAAAATTTTCAATTCCCCATGATTCCTTTACATTTGAAGATAGAAAGAAAATTTAAATCAGGCGAATTATCAGGCAAACATTTTTTTATATTCAAAGATTTTTGATAGCTGCAATTGCTTAGAAATTATGAGCTGAAAAGTGATCCCCCCATCTCCCCCTAACTTAAACTGCCTTTCAACCTATGCATGTTACACCTTGGAGGAAAGCTCCCGTCATTTGTAGTCTCTTCCACCCCCTTTTATTCTTGCAGCTCTAATTCTTATGAAAATGGAGGGCGAAATAATCTTTTCCTTAAATCTCCAGACAAAAGGAATCTACATTTCCCTTCCGGCTTGCCAACGGGGATCTTTAATTATGTTGTTTGTCAACCGTCTTCAAAGATGGAATGGAATGAAAATTTCCAAGACGGGAGTGCTTTTTCAGAGGTCACCGTCTTTGTCAGAACACTGTTTACAAATACGAAGTTCTTGTTTGATAGCATTCGTGTGGTTTCTAAACGGAATTTCAATCTTGGAAATCAAATAATCTATGCTTGTATCATCCTTTTATTACAAGTATAAAATTTTTTGATGTTTCCATTCATACTTCTTTTCTCCTTTTAACTATCTTGCAGTGAATAATATAGTTGTGTGTTGCTAACCAATATCCATAATAAATCACCCGAAGAAGCAATAGTTGACTTCATAGATGAAATAGAAATGGCAAGATCAACAAAACAATATGCATTGGTGATCTCACTGGACATAAAAGGTGCTTTTGACCACTTGGAATATAATTCCATCAAAAACAGTCTCAATATTATTAATTTTGACTCCAATACAAAAGAAACCTTAATAAATCTACTTTCGGGCAGGAAGATATCTTTAAACACCCCTAAAGGACCAGCTACACTCCCACAACATCGGGGCTGCCCACAGGGCTCGTGCACTGGTCCGGCATTTTGGAATCTTGTGGCGACGAAGTGCTAACTCAATCCTGCCCAGAAGGAGTTCATCTGCAAGCCTTTGCAGATGACTTCATCTTTCTTATAAAAGCACCAACACAAGCTAAAGCTAAATTCCTTGCAAATGAAGCCCTAAATCAATTTAAATCCTGGAGTGCAAAACATAATCTGGAAATTTCAGCAGATAAATCAAACTACATGCATTTCAACAAAAATAGAAACGGTCCTCGCTGGTCAGCAGACATAAGATGGGAAGGCAATCTTCTCAAAAGGAAATCAAGCATCAAATATCTAGGGGTCTTTATTGACGATAAACTAAATTTCGCAACACATCTGTCTGAGTTAAAAAATAAAATGCTAAACCGTTATCAAAAAATAAAAAGTATCGCCGCGTCAAACTGGGGTCTGAATAAAAATATCAGAAGGAAAATCTATTTTACAGTTATAGAAAGAATATTACTTTATGGAGTACCAGCATGGGGAAATAATATCACCTCAAGACAACAAAGGCTTATCAATTCTATATAGAGAAAATTCCTTCTCAACATTACTGGAGCGTATTCAACCACTCCAATAGCAGCTCTACAACTGATCGAAGGCATTACTCCCCTACATATCAAAGCTCAAATGGAGTCCTTCTCGTTAGAGTAGGTTGCCTTTGCAGGGATTGCAATTGGGAAGGTTCAAACTTTTTATATCATTATTTTCAACAAGCAAATGCTCCTTTTATCATTCGTCCAGCTAATTTTGATTTAGAGGATTTAGAGTCTCAGTAATCTCTGACCCGCATCCCCCAGCTGAGGCTATTTACACAGACGGTTCATATCTAGAAGGTGAAACAGGTTGCGCTTTCTGTGTCGTTCAAAATAACGACAAAATTCATCAGTGGACAGCAAAACTAAGGCCACATAATGCCGTATTTCAAGCTGAAACCTTAGCAATAAAAGAGACTATAAATTGGGCTAATTCTAAGAGAATATCAACATCAATCTGGAGTGATAGCGAGTCGGCACTCAAAGCAATTTCTTCCTTCAAAAGTTCTAACCCACTAATCCAAGAAACACAACAAGCCCTCCTTTAGAACCCATCAATGCAACTTAACTGGATTAAGGCGCATGTTGGTTTCCTCGGTAACGAGGCAGCAGACAACCTAGCCAAACAAGCTACTAAAGAAGGGACTGACCTCCATCTTCAGGCCCCGAAATGTCATCTAAAAAAATGCTTATGTACCTCTCTCTCAATAAGTGGCAAAAAGACTGGGATTCGGGCAACACTGGGAGAGCAATTTTTAATATACTCCCTAAAGTCTCTCTAACCCCAGCTTCATGGTCAAGAGAATCCATCCTCTTCCCTAGAGGCCACGGTCCTTTTCCCAGCTATCTCTATAGATTCCGGCTTTATCATTCAGATATCTGCATATGCGGGGAAGGGAGACCCTATCCATTACGCAACTTCTATTCACATGGCGTTATCTTATCATTTTACAAAACCAAGTGCAGAAAATACTCAACATTTGTGGAAAAGCGTACTTTCAAATACACTATCAAGCATAAAAATATCTAAACTCATATCTTTCCTCACTGAGAATGAGAACCTCATAAAACAGCCACCAGACGCAACTAGTTCATCTGACTCCGACCCAGATTTCTCTCCTTCACCAAGACCTCAGACTTATAGACTAAGACCCTCTAGAGGTTCAATACCTAGAACCGAAATCAGTCCTCCTACAAGTATATAGATGCAGCGAACTCTTGGGACCTGTCTTAAAATTGTTTTTGCTTCGCGAGTGTTTCTTTTCATATATAAACACACATTTTTGATCGTTTTTATAATGTTAACATTTTTTCGTCAATGTTAAAACACTGTATGTAACTTTTTTTTCTTTCTCTTTTTTTGTTCAATAAAGTTTCTACGCACACTCATCCAAACTGCAAACCGGAGATTTTTATCTCTGGAGTCAGGGGTGTGTCATAGTGTAAAGTAAAGTAAAGTGAATAATCAAAATAAAAAATATATGCCGAATGTCATTTGCATACTTCATGGATAGAAATTAGCGCCTTCACGAATCCATGGTGCTATTAGTTTCATTCCTTAGCTCAGTTCCTGAATCGTCAAAAACGGCGAAAGTGAGAAAAACTATAAAGCCATTTATAAAATGACGTTCAAATTTTAATGAAATTTAGCTCAATGCCAAAAAATGCAGAAATGGAAATATCCAGAAGGATTTATTCTTGAGTAGTTTTGTTTTTGCATTCAACGTCACATCAAACAGAAAATCAGTTGAGTCTAAATAGAGGTAGTACGTCAAAGTACTTCAACAGTTTTTCATACGTAGAAATGTATGTTTTATAAATTTGTTGAGTTAGATTACGAGGCTAAATATTTGCTTATTTCTGGATGGAATTGCATTTGAATCTTATTAGATGACTAACCAATCTTGCAGCAGGCGTATTTATGGAATTAATTTTAGAAGTCATTATAAAATACTGCATGGGGTAATGTTTCACATGAGCAGGGTTTGTACTGAGTTGTTACAAGCTTCATGCTTAGAGTCATCTCATAGCGCCATGAAAATGCGTTTTTGTTCGATCTATCGCAATCAAACAAAGATTTTGTCAATGGTATGACTTAAACTTTTGACGTTTTTTCTTTTTGAAGTACTTTTCCCTTAGAAATTCATGTCTTTATAATCATTTTATTCTTTGATTTGAGATAAAGAAGGAACTCATAAAGTAGAGACGAAAACAACTATTGTGATAATAGTAATATGTTCAAATAAATTTTAATTCTTGAGAAAGTGATAAAAACTTTTGCAGTGAAAGAGGATTTGTATGCGTTTCTCGAAACCATAGAACGCTCATTGAAGAAATTTTAACTGCAAAAACTTCTCTCATGTTTTAAAACTCAACGGACTGGTCTCTGAATTTTGCACACAAACCGAAATAGAATGAGTTGAGTAGGCTTTAGGAGAGTGATATCAATTTGTAGTCGGAGTCATATCACATGTCTTTCAACATTTCACATTCCATTATGTTTTCTAATCCAATTTCTTATAAATCAGACCTACTGGACGCAATCAAACCGAATGGGTTAATTAGTATATGTGGTCTGGTGAAACGCAAAGAGATATTCTGGATCGCAGCGCATCTGCAGTGAATCTGACTGAAGGAACTTTACTACAAATAATACAGCCCTTGATCTTTTAACGTTTAAGTATTTTGATTTCTTTTAAGACTTTACAATTTTAAATGTTGCATTTGATCAGTCATACATGCTGTAATGTTATATCTTAAAATTTTGTCACACTTTTACACTCATACATTTAAATTTATCCTGTGTATATAATTTAATTGTTACAAGAATTGATGATTTGTTACTTTCTTTGGCTTCTCCTGTTCGGATCTTTGTGCTCTTTCTGATGTTGATTTTTTTTGAGAGCAGAGAGAAAACCATTTAACACAAACAAACTATAACTTTAGATTCATAGAAACCAAACTTAGCCTGACATCACAATTCAGCCACGTTTAACCCCTAATCGTCTCTCCTCCAAGCTCATTCCTTTCAATAAGTTATTAAGACGAGAATCAATAGAATTCTAGCAAATGAAGTGTCAATCATCTTATGTCTCCAGTCACAAACATAATTGCGCATGCTCGTCTGACTACACGTTTTATTACACTGTGAGCAGAAGTTACGTCCTTTCTCAACCTGGAAAGATGGTAATAGTACCAATTGTGGCGTGCTTGCCTGAAAACACGTGAGCTTGAACTGACCCCATCTTTTTTACGCATGTGAATTTTACTTTTTTGTTTACGACTTAACAGTGCTCCTATTCTAGTTTGTATTTCATGTCACCCATCCATTGTTTAATCTAACTTATGTAATTAACACAACGCCTTTTCCGGCTGGGCCGAAAATTGCCAGGCCCGGGGCATAGTACTGTCACACGGGTTTCCTTGTAAAAGTTATGATGATTTTGCGACTAATCAGAGGACTAAGTCTTCATTCCGGTTGACCGACACGTCACTCTTATTATTTCAAAAGTCTACTTTCTGCCACCTATTGCAATCTCCCCTTGATTAATATATTGAGAATGCCTAAGTTTTATATTTAGAGAAAATAAATGTAAGAATATTGTTCAACCCATGTTGGACCCTGATTGTCATAGATAAAAAATAAAATACCTAAAAATAAGAAACATATTTTTTCAATCTCTTGTCCTCAAGTGGTGAACCTTTTCCCAGTGCCTGGGACCTGAGATTTTGTTCCTTCTCTCATGGTTCGCGCCTTTTTTATTTTATTTCATCTCCAATTCCATGACACAAGTAATATTTATACACTTGATTTTCATATACTGCGGCCAACGGTGATCATGTGTATGTATGTGTTCTACGCTCGTACTTGTATCTTTACGCGCTACTTTACCTTTACCTTTTAAATCTATTCCTTATATTCCATTTATTAGCAATTTCTTTTCGTTTTACTGACGCATTTCGTACTTGCACGCAATATTGTTTTTGATTATAGTTAATCATATACAGTTCAATGCTTATAATTAATCTCTGGTATTTCATATATGCCTATTTTATCCTTTATTTTGGGTTAACTCATGTAGAATCCAGAGGGTTCATTTTCCCTCATCTTTACCTTCCTTTCGTATATATTACGCAATATTTTCTACACATTTTTTCATACTTCACATATAGTAATTTAATTGTTTCATTCTCATGACACATACCATTTTCCAATGTATTATTGCACTCCAAGCATAGCGCATTATTTTCTATTATATAATCTTGCAGTTCGCCTACTTGTATTCATTTACAACTCTTATTTTTCTCTTTACATTATTGGCGTCATATATATGTAATTCTTTAATAGCGTCATCTACATTAGCACAAAACCGGGATAGGGATCCACATAGCAATACGTAACTGAATCGA
>BGPR01007069.1:45671-74221 GCA_013235015.1 Araneus ventricosus | reverse complement strand
ATTTATCTATACTGTAACCATTATACTACTCTTTGTAAATATTGTATTAAAGAGACTGATATTAAATTGCACATTAATACGAAACACTTGTTTTATGATTTTATCCAGACGTTTCCACGAAAAATCTACCTCGCGGACCCGAACTGCGTCTTTCTTATGTTTTTTTCTCATGAGAACTAAAAAGATGAGAATACTTGATGATAGTTATTAGAAAATTTACGGCAATTTTATTAACTTTTAAATCTGTGAGATTTTTTTCATGAATTTTTTTATTTCTTTTGAATATAACTATATTAACAACCCCTTTAAGAATATTTTCAGAATTTTATTAACTATCAAATAAATGTTTCTTTCGACTTCAAAATGCATGATTATGAAGACTGAATGTCAGATACAAATTCTGACAACGATTTATGCTTTGAACATATAATTTGTATCCTTGCGATATCTGAATGTTGTCATTCATTCACCAGGGGAGGTAAATTTTTGTTTAAATTCTGTCACTCTTAAACAGTCTTTTATTTCATACTTTATTTGAAATTCCGTCATCAAATATATAATAAAAACACATTAATAGTTCTTTTAATAACATTAATTTTAACATGATAAGATTTATAGGCTGGCATATCTATGTATTTATATAAAAGAGGGTTTTTTTAGTATGTATGTTCGTTTTTTTCTACTCTAGGCACGTCCAGACGTTTGACTTACTGGGACCGAATTTGGCACAGTGATGGATTAGCACAACCAGAGGCGCCGGCAGGCATTTTCCAACGGGGCGTGGGGTGGCGAGTTAAATTTCTCTGATTTAGCTTTAAAATAACACATAATAATTAATTTTATATTTGGTTAAAGGTACTTAAGTATTAATTAGTCAATTCAGTTATAATAAACTATTATTTGGATTAATAAATTATTTGTAATTTTAATACAGTAAGAATTGTTTTGCGGACGACGAGCAATAACAGAAAATAAAGAATTAAAAACGTAACTTTCAGTGAGCCTTTAATTTTTTTTCTGCTATGGGAGCTCGTGGATAGTTTTTGACTAGGCTAAAACTTCTTTCGCTTGTGCATATGGATAAGGGAGTTGTACAATCAATTTTTACTAGGAGATTGAGTTCAATAAAGCCTTAGGCGAAGCTAAAAGCGTATTTTTGAAATTTATCAAAACTTGCAGGCTGATTGGAGTTCGTTCGCTTAATTTTTTTTTCAATAACAAGAAATTAATTCTCAAATTTGAATCCACCTGTCTTCATTTTTAAGCAAGTGTGCTTATTTTTAAGTACTATGTTCTAGAAGCTATTACAAGTTTGAAAGTATTTAAAAACAAGCATTTTTAACTCAATTTTTCTCAATGTGGTATATATGAATATCTTACCAACATTTTTTTAATTAATAATCTTTTTATTAAAACACCTTCATCCAAAGGCCATTAAAAATTCAGAAGCATTTGAAATTTTCTACTTTTTTGTTATGAAATAACTGGCAGGAGAAAAAAAAACAATTTTGAATTCCGATTTCATACTTATAATATTGAATATGGATTCTAAATAATTTAAGTGTGAATTCTTTCAACAAGTTTAGTGAGTACTTGGATAAGTTCTTTTACTGTGGCCTAGTGGTAAATTTTCTGTTTTGGGGCCGGAAGGTCCAGGCTCGAAACCCGATTCCACTGAGGATCCGCCGTATATGTTTGCCTATTGCACATTAAATCATACGCAGGGATCCAAACGTCCTCCCGCTGGCGTGGTGCGGAAGTTTGGAGAGGGGGCTGCCAGCTCAGGCATCGTTTGTTGTCTGACCGCGATTCAAAATTTCGAGGTATATCCCGAATAGCAAAAAATTGCTTCCAAATGGGACGTTCATATAACTAAATTTTACTGTGGCCAGGGACTGATTAACCCTCTGACTGCGTATCCCACGATTTCCGCGGGTTAGAAGCAAGTATATTTTCTGTTGCATCTTGTGATTTTTACAGGCTAATTTGTTTACTTAGTACTTTTATAACGTTGGATCATATTATACTAATAAAGCTTTGTATATAAATAATAACTCGCTTGGCTCAACGGTATTTGAGCAGGTTTACAAACGTAGCATCTAAATAGTGATTTTAAAAAATTGCACAGTCAGAGGGTTAAGCTTCCTGGGGGCCACTGGCGATCAAATTGTTTTGGGCCCCCAAGAACACTTCACATACAGTAAAGCACCGTTTATACATCTTTCAAGGGTGTGCGGTCCCAAGAGACCGCCGATTCCCCACGAGACCGAATGACCAGACCCCCCAGCGAGCTAGCTGAAAGCGAACGGCGAAAGGAAGCCGATGTCGTAAAAAAGATCCTGATTACATCACCCGGAGGGTCTTTGAAAGGACCGTGCCGACTGACCGTTGGAATAGATCACCCAAGTTGACCATCAAAAGGAACGCATTACGTTGTGGCGCTTGCCAATCATGAAGCGGGAAGAGGAGGACAGATTGGTGGTTGGTGAAACTGTTCATCACCCGGACAAATCATGGAAACTTAACATTTCGGCCACGCCTCAGAGGGCAGGGTCAAAGGTGTTCTTAAGCTGGAATTCGGGACGGAAGAGGAGTTTCGATTCGAGATTCGGAGCGGAGATTCGAGATTGTATTCTCGTGATCGAGAATTTTGAAGGTAGCTGTCAGCCCGAGACGTTGTACTTGTTCAGGCCTAGTTCCGTGACACCGTTAAGCCAAACCTTGGCTGAATAAGATGTTAGAGAGCTGGAAAGCAACTGAGGAATTCCTCGGAATTTGTCTCAAAAGTGAACGTGCAAAACTTCACTGCCATTTACCTACTTCGGTAACCGATATAACTCTTTGGTAATTATAAGCAACTATTTGAGCGGTCTAATCCCTCAGATCATTATTTCCGGCTATCGGACACTGAACTCGTCTTGAGCAGAACTTTACTGAACTTTTCAGTTTCCTAACGAGTAGATTCACAGCAAATCTGCGATTGATTCCAGATTGAACTTTGACTTTGATTTACGCTATCTCATCCTGAGTTAGGCAGAATTTATGATTGGTATTAATTTGTATATTTCTTGTAAATAATTCAGTAACCAAGAAGCTTTAATTAAAATTAATATCCTGATATTGCTGTGTCTGGTGAAATCTTTTCATAACTCAGTATCACTGGGCTAAGACCCTACAAGGGACTGACGTTAAACGACGTATAAATGAAAAGGAGTATAATCGAAATTTTGCTAAACAACTTTGATTATTAAAAATTTATTGCTACTAATTAAAATTCATTTAAAAATATTAATTTTAAAGTTTTTTAAGATTGTACTAGTATACATAGTATGGAATTCAATACATAAATTTTTAAGTTAAACCTTTATCATAAAAGTGAGAAAATCATAATTTTATTGCATATCTTGAGTACTGATTATATACATCTTAGACGATTTATGTGCATGCAGGTAGGTGTATAATTAAAAAAATCTTTAGCCGTCGTCTGATCTGCTTATTGTCTGGTTCATTGAATGTTTTCACTATTCTTTTGAGAAAAGAAATAAGTTCGAAGTTTTTCAATGGAATCCATTTTGCTTTTAAAGAAACGTGGAATAACTTCATTATCGCTTAAATTAACACAGACCCTCCTATTAGTTCATCAATTATAAATAATTTCAGAGTCATGGTATCTTTGTCACAGTTCACGTAATAGAAAAGAGGAAATTTCCACATTTGAAAATGACGTATAACCGAAGCTTTGAGTCGCATAAACGAAGTACTTTATCATTACAATGAACACGAATGAATCGGGACTGTGACGAAACGACGTATAAATGAGAAACGTATAAACGGTGCTTTACTTTATATTTAATTATAGATTTCGACTTGTCAGTCATTATTTTTGAGGCGATGTAATTAAGCATACTTTTAATTATTATAACTTCTATTTTTTATCAATTGTAGTTGAGTTTTAAAATTGCTATATTTAATTTCTAACTAGTTAATTAGTTTTTGGCGATATTTAAAAAAAGCTTTGAATTCAATTACCTTAAATTTATTAATTAGAGTGAATATAATATTAATAAAATAAATAAAATAACATAATAAAAATTTTAAATTACCTTTTTTTATCAAACAATACTAACGCCGGGAAAATTCTGCATGTCTAATTGCTTATTGTGAAGTTGTATTAATTATTATACTGTATATTGTTTTAAAGCTTAAAATAAATGTTTTTTTGAAACATCTCGCATTTTTATTCAAACCATACTATTATAATGTGAGAAAAAGATTATATTTGAAAATTTTATTTGAACAAGAAAGGATTCAAAGGAGATTTAAGTTTGTTGGAGGAAGTTAATGACAATATTTATAGGGAAAAAATATCGGAGGTAATCAACTAGTTTTATATATTTCTGATAAAAGCATATCGATAAATAGGTAAGACGTATTAATGTGAAAATCTGAATCTACATTGAATTGTATACCCATTGATCGTCCCACAACAAGTTGCATTTTTCTCTTTATTCTTTTAGTAGTTTTAAATTCCTAACAAACTGATAATATTTCGCCTTCCTTTGCTATCCTTTGTTTATGAAATGTATGAAAAATAAAGAGAGGCTGAAAGAGAAAGAAGGAGAGAGAAAGGTTGAAATGATAAAAACACATAATTTTTAAAGTATTAAAACAAAAAAGAAGAAACAATAATTATCTAAAAAATTTCTACTTGAAAGTTTTCAAAAGTATCAATTATTAAGAACCCAAACTTTCTTTATGAATTTTAATCACGTTCTTTCAGAGGAATTTTAAAATTCTGTTAAAGTATTTTTCGTATCACTTCTCATTATTTACTTTTATTTAAGAGTGGTATTTTATTTTTGTGGGTACGGAGCGTGTTCTCCCCATCCCCTTTGTCCTTAAATAATTAAATGAGTTTAGCTTGCAGCCGACCCGAGTACGACTGAAAGATAAAAACTTACAAAATATCACGATGAATGAAATGTTATAAAAATGGAAAAGTTCAGCATTTTTTAAAAACTCGTGAAAGCAATCTGTATTTATAGAAAAAAAATCATTCTAATTTCAAACATGCAAGTGAAATTTTACACAAAAATTCATTTATTTAAATATTGTGGGCCAAAAATGCGCTGAAATCGCAGAAAAGATGATGCAATCCGAAACGCACTCTCATTGGCCGATTGGATTTTGACGTCACATGTGCCCTTCTCTTCGGCGACTCGTATCGTCATATCCGGAGCATAAAATTGATCTCTTAGCACATTTTTATTCAAATGCCTTGGATGAATGTGTATTTCTGTGAATGTAACAGAAAGATTTTTCCACAATCAGCACTATTATGTGACAAGCTCTTCTGTTGCATTTTTATTGATCTCTTTGAAAGCTTCGGAGCAAAGCAAGCTATGCACTTTCTATCAGTAAAATCCTTCTCTTTTCCTTAGTTTATCACAAGGGAAGCAATACAAATTTGATGTGAGCACATGTGTTTGTAATTACTCAGTTCCGACAAAGAAACTGGACATAAAATGCCACTCGAACCTTCCCTTGAATACATTCAGTAACTGGAACGAAGCTACATACTATACGCAATAGAGCGGGTAGGTTTTCAAAGGCATCAGGTAGAGATAGATTGAAGAGGGACCTTCGGACATCTCAAGGAGACGCTGCGATTTCTGTCGCACAAGAAAGAAGGAAAAGCTAAGAAACTGATCTTGCATTATCTGTGAAATTTCGTACGCCTCCAAAAAAACAAAACAACAACAACAAAAAACAAACAAAAAACCCCAGGAATTATACTTATTTCAAAAGTTCCGCTCAAAATAAATTCAGGTACGCCATTTTTTTTTAATACATGTGTACCTTTGAAAAATTAAATTTATTTTATGTAGTTTTATTTTACTATGCTATGAAGAATACAAATTATTTGCTATGAAGAATACAATTATTAATTTTAAGATATTAGTTAATAGTGATTAATATAAAATCCGGTAAAAATAACTTATATAAAGAAACCTATATAAATTTATAATAATATTAAAAACGACCTTGTGACTGATCTAGGAATTTAAATGCTGTCATCTACAAATCGACAAACCCTAGATGTGAGGTGTGATAAATTTATCCCAACTTTTTTCAACAGTAATAATTGATAAGTAAATTGACTTTTTTGATTTCGATATATTCATTGAATCTAAGTGTTTTATTTCGTATCAAAAATTAATTCTGTGAATTATTTTAGCGCACTACAAACGAAAACAATTTTCATCATAAAAAAAGTCATGAATTTAAACTTATTTTTAAGATATTCTAATTAATTTTCGATGGTACTGTAATTCTTAAAAATATAAGAAACATTTGAATATCCGTTGAAATAATTTATGCAGTAAAATAACAAGAGCAAGTTTTTTTAAAAAAAAATATTAAAGAAGATGGAACAGCCTCTGTGCCACCTCTCCTCGAAGGGTTAAAGTGTATATTCCATGTAATCAAATAATAGGAAAAAAAACTAATTAAATTTAACTATTTGCTTTAAAATTGCTGCTAATCCCACCTTATACTTATATTCAAAACAAAACGGATGTCGAATTCAAGGCTGTTTTTTACTGTGTTTCGAGATATACAACTTTAATAGATATAATATAGATAAATTATGTATAGGGTGCCGTTATAGTTGTATTAACACATTTAGGAACAATACAATACTTGTATCTTTCCGACATAATTTCATCTGATGCGATTGTCGGAAAATATAGAAAAAATGCAAAATCTCCATAGCGAGCGAAAGCGAGCCCTCCCCTGTTTTGGGCACGTGTGACGTCAGACCCGCCTCGTGACAAAATGGATAGTTTTTTCTGCGAAATCTGAGAGGCTAACTTTGATTGCAAGTATAAAAAAAACTGCATATAATTTTTTTTATTGTTATTGTTCAGTTTGAAGCATTTTCACTCGATTTGAAAGAAAAAAAAAATGCTGAATTTCCCCATTGTAGGTAAGTTATTTGATGAATCTTTCGGAAAAAACTGAATCTGTGGCTATATTTGGAAATCCCCCCTACGTTTGAGGGCCCCCTTTGAGCCCTGGACACCAGACGTCTGCTTGGTGCAGAGTGGAGTAAATAGACAGTATGGGGCCTCAGGCAGGCGTTTAGGGTGGGGCCCATGTTTCAGTCCAAGAGAGTAGGATAATAGCAATGTCCATGCAATTCTAATACCTCAGGTCTTGACACCTTGGTATTTTGCTAACTCTGCCACCTTATATTTAAGCCACTGAAATTATACTAGACATCTTGCAAAAATTTTGAAAAGGAAATGGAAACAAGAATACGGGCTTGTGGTTTCATTGGTCTTGGACCTTAATTTAATCAGAAAGAAACAGGTTATTTAATTTTTAGAAGTCCATGTTTCTTTTGGTTCTTTCTTATTGTATTTCAAAAGATCTAAGACACTTAATTGTAATTGTGGCTCACAAGGGAATGTGGGGAACTATGAACGTAATTGATACTTTTATTTAAACATACCTTCTAATGAAAATAAAAAGAAATTTTTTTATAAACAATGAAAATAGTCTGCTAAATCCAAAAGAAAATTTGAGGATTTCTGGTTGCATTCACAATAAACTTTCTAAATAAAAAGAAACCTTTTTTAAAAAATTATTTAAACTATTTTTGTAGGTTTTAAGGATTTTGATATTTTAAACGTCAAAATTTTAAACATTATGCATCGAGAGGAACAAAGTATTGATTTTTTTTGCTTTCTCGTATGCGAAGTATAGAAAAAATATTGTAATTGTTGAAAAATTCGACCTTGAGATTTGGATGAATCTCCACTTTTCAGGCCTCTCCGAGTCCAAAAATTACATTTTCAGGCCTCCCTGAGTTTAAAAATTACATTTCCAGGTCTCACTGAGTCCAAAAATGACATTTTCGGAATTATATCTGTCTGGCTGTGAACACGATAACTCACGAACGTAACGAGCTAGATGGATAAAATGTGTCATATATAGTGAAAGACCGATATGACGAGTACGGTTTATAGAGAGAATCTCTCTATTGCGAGTGATTTCCAAAGCACCATCAACGAATTTTTTCAATATACAAAAAGTCAGCGGCGTAGCTGCAATTTATACCGACCTTCCTTTAGTTAAGTTACATTAAACATTAACTTCAAAATAAAAAAAATAAATTCCAGGAAAAAAAATCACTTTATTTGTGACATAATTCGTCGTTTGGCGCTCTCGATCTCTGCAGATAAATTGCGAAATTTTGTGTCCATCACGTAGTTTTTTCTCTCAAATATCGGCAATTTACCGGCAAAAAGCGAAAAATACGAATTAATTACATTAGTTAGTTTTTATGTACACAATGATTGAACTAATGCCTCTCTTTAAAGTTATAGAATTGTTTTTCTGCATGTCTGATTTTCAGGAGTGGCGCCAGCGGGGGAACCGGGGGTGGCAGGGCCCCCTGTCGGGGATGCTGTGCCCCCATCGGGGAAAGTTTTTGTATACCTTTCCCGCAACGGGGTATTCAACTAGTAGATAAGTAATGATCTGGCGAAAATTTGAGACCAATTTCCTTACATTCCCACCCCCGTACAGCAAGTTGTGCCCCCCTGTCGGGCAGACACTAGCGCCACTCCTGCTGATTTTGCGGTCTCTTTCGAAGTGACGCTCGGAGCGGACAGTCACATTTACTACTCCACTGCAAAAAAAGTATGTGTCTATAGCGAGTAAAAATTAAATAAGCTTTCGCTGTTAAGTTAAAGAAAGTGTCAGGGAAAGCACGCTTTTCTTTCTTTCTTTTCAATAATTGTATTCATGAAAGAGACAAAGATGAACGTTCCTCCACCCATTCCAGCTCCTCCCCGACCCTTCTTGGAGTATGGGGAAGTGTCCGATCCTGTTCCCTCATTTCCTTTGAATGAGCTTTCATTTCTCTCTTCCGTCCCTATTTTATTTTTATAGGAATCTTTCTATTATTTTAGCCTTTTTAGCAAGGTTTTACTCTATTATACGAGAAGTCCGCTATAAGGACAAGTTTCACAGCAATCAGGTATTGTTGTTATGACGGACTGTAGTTTTACCATCAAAATTGAGGTAGATGCGCATCACATTTTGGAACAAATCCGTCGAAAGGTTGACTGCAGATTCGTGAGCATGTGAACGCCACACTTATAAACACAACGAATAAGATACATAATTTTTATGTGATATTAATATCAAAATTTTAGATGTGTTTCAAATTTTGCAGTCATCGACCAAAGAGAAGTCTAGATACACTTTCGATTTTCTTCAAAGCTTAACAGAAAACGCAACTTATTTTGTAAGTGCACTAGAAAGTAGAGGGGAGAACGGTCCTACTGGTTTATATTTTATGCATTATAAATATATGTGTATTAAATCAATCATATATGTATTTTAATTTAATATTGTTGTACGAATTGCGGTTAGATTTATACATTTGTTTTGCATTGTGTTTTATTGTGTTGCTTTTTGATTATTGTTTGATACAATACAAATGCAATGGTTGTGAATGTATTTATTAATTATTATTTCCTATTTTTCAAAGTAACACCCCTACACCCTCTTGGCACGATGGGGCATTGTGGGTAATTACGGAAATAAATGTTACCGAAAGAAATCATACGAACACTTCTAAATGCTAAGAATCTATGAAGCTTCAAGCCAAGAATTTATGAATCTTGAAACCAAATCAAATATATTATTTTATTTGGTAGAATTTTTCTATTAAATTATAACACCAGCAAATGTATAAAGAAATCATATCTTGCGTAAATTATTTATCCCTCCGAAAAATTTATGGAGTGATGAAATTCTGAAGATAAAAATAATCGGGAGAAACACAGTATATCTATTTCCAAATAGGGTGTTTAGAATTTCGTTCTACTGCATTAATATTTCGTGTGAAAGTAAAGAGACACAAATACCTTTAGAATCAAAATACATTTTAATAAAAACATTTTTTCACTTATTTACATATTTACACTACAATTAAATGATAAGATGCCTATTCTTCAACATCTTGATTTTCTAAAATATTTAATAACAAATAACACCGTGAAATATAATCCCGAAATATTATGCATCGACTTTCAATATCAAAGCAAAATAATTCAACAGTGTTTATATTATTTAACTTCTCCAACTAAAATCAGATGAATTTTGTAAGAATTCTCAGAATATACTTTTAGATTATCAAGTATAATATATTTTTTTGAATATTTATTAATACTTATGTGTTTAGAGTTTGCATTCATGCTAATGTAGTGGAAGAAATAATGTAAAACAAAAGAGGGGAAAAACAACTTAAAAGACTTCAAAATTTATAAAATTAACAGAATATTTGAATAATTTGATTATAACATACAAATGATTCAGACTTTGCAAAAGAGAGATATATTTTTATCTTTTACAAATGAGAAAAACACGAGGAATGAGTTGAGAATGTTTTCATGATTTGAAATATTCTTTACTTTAATTTCAAATTAGATAGTAAGTTGACATTTTTGAAAATTATATTCGCATACATATGTATTGAATGAATACATATGCATATGTATTGAATGTTTTTAAAGAAAGGAAAAACCACAAAAACGAGCCATATTAGTGCCTCGAAATTGTTAGTTGTGTTGCTAAAGCTTAAAAAATTTTAAAAGGGATTGTAGCTTTAGGTAAAATTATTAAATAAAATTATACTTTCTATTTATCTGTAGCAATCAAAAGATTCTTTATAGAAATATAACTAAATAGTAGCGGATATATAAAATAGTTGCCGCCAGCGGATGTTGAATGCTTTCTTTTCTTTACAGTGCCGTGGATACCTTTTAAGGCTATGCTAGCATGCCATTTCCAGGATCGGCAAAATTTCGCTGATAATTAAATTGGTGGGCCTAGAGACTTAGAAGTTTCAAGAATTAGGATTCTCTAATTCAATATGTTTTAATTAGTAAAAAAAATTATAGAAGAAATAATGATCATCCCTTGGACAATATCATTTCTGTTAATCTAGATTTTACAGTGCCAAATTCATCAAAAAGATATTCCAGGTTTAGAAAAATGACGTAATGGACATAAGTGGAATGAAAGAAGAACAATTTAAAGCAGCTTCTAAGTCAAAATGGAAGTTGTTCAAATGATTCTTCCATTAATTCTTGTCAGAAGTTGGAGCATTCTGATGCTACTAGAATGATTAATCAATGATAATGAAAATAAATTTAATGATGTTCTACTCTTCTCAATATTCTTTGAACGATGTGTTTCATAATTCGTGGAAGAATGTAGTGTGTTTCATGATCGCTGGAAGCAACTTCAAATTCTTCCGAGGAGGTAGAATCTGAAGAAGGCCTTTTAGAATTCTTGGAATGTTTTTCTTGTTCTTTGGGTTCTTCTTCCCTCACCAACGCTACTTCTTCTCTTTCTTCTTCATCTTCCTCTCGCTCTTGTTCTTCTTCATCATCTGAGTCAAGAAGATCCGAATTTAACAATATAGCTGCTGAAAGAGTGCCTTCGTCACTTAATATTTCACCAAAAGTTGGCAAGACTGGGACATAGGAATTTATAACGGTTTCTGAGGCATACGGTCTATTATTCATTCTATATTCATTGTTCCACGCTGTTGCAAGCATTTGTTGTCGTGCTTGTTGCATCAAGGCTTGATGCATCATGTATTGTTGATGACGGTGCATCATTGCCATCATGTAGGGATGCATCACTGGCCTTCTTGGTGTGACTACAGGTGTTGAGGGAGCAACCATTGGTCCAGCCGGATGCATCATAGGTCTTCGTGGAGCAATCATTGGTTGATAATGATGAACTGGAGGAGGTGCCCTCATGCTATATCCTCCAATAAATTGGCGAATAGGATTAAAGACGGATCTTCCTTGGGAACTCCCACCACCTCCACCTCCTAAGTGACCGAAATCTTCCATCAGCATTGTGGTGATAAGCCCTGCAGCAAGAATTTCAGCCACATCGCTCCCTCCTCCTCCACCGCCACCCCCTCCAAACATTTCAAAGATGGCATTAGACGGTGTTAGAACGCAGGACAGTTGGATAAATATTAAAAGTATGCCCCAGGATTTGTTCTTCAAAATCATGTTGCTTCCTAAAAGAAAAAAAATGAAACTCATGTATAATATCGAAACATTTGCACAAATAACAATTTATTTTATGATACAAATAACAACCAAATTTTTTAAAATGCGCATATAATTTCTCAGTTTTCAAATGAATTTGTCTTTTGGTAATTCCTTGATGCATCCTAGCTTTAGAAAGAAGCAAAAATGTAAGAACTCCCTTATATTTGGTTTCGCTAGAAATCCGACATGTATCAGTTACTGCTTTTTTGCTTTTGCATGATTTTTTAATATTTTGTATTAATCTCACTCCTAAAGTCCTCAACATGTTATCATATTTTCAGAGACTTCCTGATTTTGTTGGCGGGGGAAATTTATATTAATAATGCCTTTCTTTCCTTTACTAATCTTCAATGAATCACTGATATTTCTGATGCAATCATGGACTGGTAGTGATGCGTTAACACTTTTAGCACATAATTATTCCCTTATCGTATGTAATTCCTCTCGTAAATTACCACACTGATAATTTTCATAAGAGATATTTTAATACATACAACATTTAAAAGCTATTTAAGAAGAACTTTCTCTCGGATTTTTCGAAAGGTTTACAAAAATCCAATGTTTAAATTAATGTTAGCGTTAATGCTTTATATTTTTGACTACTTGACTTTCAATCAGTTACAAATTAAAAAAAGGATTTTAAGTTTCTGAGCAAAAATGCATTTTTCGGTTTTAAAGATATATTCGTAAATTTAATTATAAAGCCTATATTTTTATCCTGGATTTTCTTGAATGCATTTTCGAATCTCTAAATCATGAAAATATAACATCGTCGTTGGGATAAAATTAGATTTGCAGCATTTACACAGCCATGCTAACGCTCATTTTTTTTAACATTTTAAGAATAGAACTCAATGTTACTATCTCAGTGGTCAAATCTTCAAGACGAGCTTGACATGGCAAACTGTCTTGATCAAATGTATAAAAAGCCTTTTCTAGCCTCCCTAATATTTTCAGTTAAATTTAACGTTCCATTGTGAAGCTATAACATGGCTATTTTTTGGAGACGGTCCTCATAATTTTGAAGCCTTCATCCATCTCTGAAAGTTGCCGTGAGAGGACTTTTTTTAGCATGGACCAGGCCCGAATAGATTGTGGATTTTTTCATGGAATTGGGTCTTGAACCCTTGATATTCCAGTCCAGTAGCCGAGACTCTGTTCTCAACACTATCAGATTAGGTTTCCGCCCAGTAGCTACGTTACCCTGCTGTGTTTAACGAAATGTTGCCCCTTTTATTCTTCCATTCTTTAGAACATTGTAACAAGAAATTTCGGGCGTTTACTTTAGTTATATTAACGACCCGATTTGAAGCAACAGGTTACTTTGGGATGGACCTCGTAATTTTGAACCGCGGTCAAATGACGACAGCTGAGCTGGCACCCTCTCTCCAAACTTCCGCACCATACTAGCCGCAGGATGTTTGACCCACTACATATGGTTTAACGTGAAAAAGGTCCCATACACGACACATCTTCAGTGGAATCGGGTTTCCCTCCGGCTCTGATGCCGACACCTTACCACTAGGCCACCGCGGCCTCTGGATACTTCGTGTGATACAACAATTAAGTTAGAAAGAATGGGACATGTACAGTTTTTCAAATATGAATTTGAAACATGTGATCTTAGGGCTATAGATAAATCAGTTACAACAAGCGTGTAAAATTCCACTAGCAAGCATATATTTGCGGCTCGACAAACAATACATTTCAGCAAATAATTTCATACCTTAAGCATTATTTTTAATATTCCTAACTATATTCAGTAACCAAGCTTAGGTGAGCTAACTTAACTTGCATCGTATAAAAAGTTTTTTAAATCTTAAAACTGATTTTAAATTGCCAACCTGGTATCTGAATTTTACGAATTCCGTGTCTGGAAAAATTCCCATATGAATTGTCTCCGTGTTTTTAAATACTCATAAGCATATTTTTCAAATTTTTTTATCAGTTTTGTAGGCAATCATTGCGAGAAAATTATAACGAAGTAAGAAATATTGTATTAGAAAAGAGTCACCATAGGAAGAAAACATTCATGTTACCGTTGTACTTTTTTATGTTTAACTTTCTGATATAAACTTATCTTTCCATAAAAATCTGGAGTTCTATTTTATTTATTTTTAAGGACCCATATAAATTTAGACCTGATTTATTTGGCCCTAACGATACTTTGAATTCCATAGGTTGGAGATACAATTTCATACTGAGGTGCGCAAAAAAAAAAAGCATCACATGCTGCTATCAGTATTTGGCTCGGCAATCAGTAACTATATTGCATATAGCCTTCTTGAACAACTGCAAATAATAGAAAATGTCTGCTGAGTTAGAACTGCAAAAAAAAACATATTTTTTTTAAATTTAATTCCTCCCCGCTGCACTTTTATAGCACTGCCCGGCGGATGCAATCACTGGCAATCTTGCCAGTAGTCACTCATACATATCCTAAATTATTTTTGCGAGTTTTCACATAAATCAGTGGGAGTGGTCTCCCTAAACTTTCTCGTATACGCCTAACACATGCAGAGAAAAAAATAAGCTAAAAGACAGGAAAACGAACAAGAAATCCTAACTCAGTGGAGAAAAAAAATAAGTGAAACGTCATACCACGATTTCCTAAGGTCGTCCAACGCGGAAGTGGAATTAGAAGCCGGCGTGATTACTAATACGGATGGGTGTAAGATAAATAAAACGAAATTTGCAATTTAAACGCCTTTTTTTAATCAATTGACACAAAAATTCGACGCAAATCTACCATTAAGGTAAGAAGGCCATATACCAAATTTCATTTATAAAAGTAATTTTTTAAAGAAGTTACTGCGTTCAAAAGTATACGATTATGCAGACAGACAGACAGTCAACCCTTTGACGGATTTAGTCCAAAATTTGATACAAACCTACATTCCTGATGATAAAAATGTGTACCAAATTTTATCCACCCAACTATTTAAGTTAGTGAGTTATCGCGTTCACATTAACACGAACAGACAGACTTCCCGTGGAAGGATTTTGTCCAAAATTTGATAGAAACCTCCAAATTATGTGTAAAGACCACATACCAAATTTCGACCCTGCAGCTTTAATAGTTTTTAAGTTATCGTGTTCACACAGACACACATACAGACATAATTCCCAAATTGTGTTTTTCGGTCTCAAGGAGGTCTAAAACGTGGAGATTCGTCAAAATTTCGAGTTCGAATTTTTGACGATTACAGTACTTTCTCTTTGTATACTTCGTATACGAGAAAATAAAAATGAGCGTGATGCAATTTTTTTGCACCCCTCATTTTAAAGGAATTGGAAGTAATGGTAACATCTGAATTAAGGGATTTGACAATAGTTTTTATTTCTTTGAAATAAGCAATTTTTCTCAACACTATTAGGCTATAAAATTCATAGTTTCTTGAATTTTATGATTTGGAATGAATTTTTTTTATGGAATATTTTGAGGTTTTATGATTTAGTTATCATTGTTTTTAAAAAACTTAGAAGGATTCTGTTGAAAATCTTATTTAAAATTTGCTAAAAAATAAAATAAAAAATTAAAAGGATAAATTTATTTTTATGTTTCTTGCAAATTTGAAAAATATTAGCAAAATAGGTATGAAAAATATTGAAATGTAGTCGAGAAGGATTAAATTATAAAAAATGAAGTCTAAATAAACGATAAAATAACTGAAGCATAAATTATCTATGTACTTTCCGTCGAATTCAAAAAAAAAAAAAATCTCCAAATTCTCCGAACACTAAAACTTGTCTTTAAATGCCTCAAAATTAATTTGGGCTGATTATTCTAAAAATTTAAGCAAGAATTCGTAAATATATCTTTTTTTTCTTTCGATTCTGGGATTTAAGAAACAAAAAAGTTATTATTCGCAAGATTTACTTTTTCCACCAAAAAGTGCAACGAATCTTAAACTCATCGGTCAATTCAAAGCATCTGATTCAGTTGAGAGGTTTAAGATTCTATCGCGGCATTGAACAAAGAAATTCTCACCAACTGTTTGAGACGGTTTTGAGACGCAATGCTAATAGCATTAAAGTATTCAGTTACACGACTTATCATGTTAAATTAGGAAAAAAAGAAGGAGGAATTTAGTGATTAGTCAACAGATTATCCTCTTAATGGGAAGAAAGCATCCTTTTAATGATGATGAAAGGAGTTAAATGATAAAAGGAAAGGGTATTTGGATATTTTACAATTTAAGCATCTGACTTACGGGAAGAGATTGTCATGTCATTTTTTTCACTTTAAGTAAGGTTGAACAAACCCGTGGAATGAAAAATGCACTTCTTAAAAGTCAAATCATAGTTCAATGAATACGGGAGAACGTTTAATTAACGTCCTTTTTAATTTCTCGTATGCGAAGTATACAAAGAGAAAGTATTGTAATCGTCAAAAAATTCGAACTCGAGATTTTGACGAATCTCCACGTTTTAGACCTCCCTGAGTCCGAAAAACACAATTTTGGAATTATGTCTGTCTGTATGTCTGTGAACACGATAACTCGAAAACTATTAGAGCTACAGGGATGAAATTTGGCATGTGATCTTTACGCATAATTTGGAGGTTTCTATCAAATTTTGGACAAAATCCTTCCATGGGAAGTCTGTCTGCCTGTCTGCATAATTGTATACTTTTGAACGCAATAAGTTCTTTAAAAAATTACTTTGATAAATGAGATTTGGTATGTGGCTTTCTTACCTTAATGTAGATTTGTGTCCAATTTTTGTGTCAATTGGTTAAAAAAGGCTTTCAAATTGAAAATTTCGTTTCCTTTTTCTTACACCCAGCCCTATTGGTAATCATGCCCGCTTCTATTTCCACTTCCGCTTTGGACGACCTTCGGAAATCGTTTTATGACGTTCCGCTTATTTTTTTCTCGACTGCGTTAGGGGTTCTTGTTCGTTTTACTACCTTTTAACTAATTTTTTTCTCTACATGTGTTAGGAGTATACGAGAAAGTTTAGGGAAGACCACTCCCGCTGGTTTCTTAAAGATACTCTAATTTAGACCTGTGGTCGGATGACGAAACAAGAGTCGGCACAATTGTCTAGGCAAACTTCCACACCATATCAGCTGGAGACTGTTTGACGGATTTTAATGTGGTAGACCCCCGGAAAATATGAAATCGGATCCGGAACCCTCAGTACTCGAAACTCAAACACTGCTACTATGACATCACGACCCCTTCAATAGTAAGGAAGTGATATGCATTTTTTAAAAGCTGCATTGAAGATTTCACGTATGCCAGAAGTGAATAAAGTATAGACTATATTTAAAGTTTCTTAATAATATACTTTGCCTAATATCAAACTACTGCAGGTAGAACTTTGAAGTTATGAGGTTAAAATAGCATTAGTTCATTTTTATCTTTCTTTATCTGTAATGGATAGATAAAACTAACTCGTAACCTTAACCCTCCGATTGTAGCAATCATTTTCATCCTTAAATAGTCGCAATGCATCTCTCGGATATTCTATGATATGTTCATCCGATTTTATTAACTTTTCCTTTATAACAATAGTAATTAGCCCCAACGAAGATGTAAATCAGTATTCTGTAAGAAAAATTCAGATTGTAATGCGTTACAAACTGGTAACATATGCAGAGTGCATACGTATCTGTAGATTTTGCGAATAACGAAAGATTAACCAATTTACTTCGTTAGATGCGTTTGTTTGATTTTTTGAAAAGCAGAAATTCTTTCAAAATTTTAATATCAAGAGATTCTCTTGAGTTTAATGTTATCCATGATTCTCTTTTATCCTGGTGCGAATTTTCATTATTGAAACACTGCAAACATGATTTGTTTTTAATTGACAAAATGAAGTAAATCGACTGGAAACAGAATGTGTTACCCCAGATAGTGATACCTTTTCAAAACTCGAAACATTTTGTCAAAGGTTCGTGTCGCATGAAGTTTAACTGATGATTTGCAAGAGGACTTCATGTATAAAATGGTCTTTGACTCTTCATTAATCGCATCAATATGTCGTTAGAAAACGATGTCAGAGAAATGGAACTATACAAAGACAGTTGATCGCTTGTTTTGTAACAATTCCTATGCTGATTTAGTTAGAAATGACTGGGAATGTTTAGGCAAGTAAGGTTTTCATATTTCCAGTTCTTAAGCAGAAAATATTTTAAGCAGGGATATGTGATTTGTTGAAACTACTCTGTGATCTATTGTGGTCTGACCTCGTAAATCTGAATCTCAATCAGAGGACAGGGACACAATTTGGACTAGCGCATTGTTCTCCGAATTTCTCATCATTTCGATGTAATAGAGTTAATTTTTTTGCTTGCGGATGGTACAGATGTTGTACCGAGTAGAACTATTTCTGCGTACGAGCTGGCACAAATAGAGCACTAATCCATTAGAATTTCACTCCCACGCTGAACTAATCTGTTTTTTTCTCTAATCACCCTGCAGATACTTTTACTTCCTATCATCCCATATACGATGCCTGATTTATTGATAATGAGGGCAGATGGTATAGAAATCCCTACTAGCAGTCAGAAGAAATTACGACCTTATTTTCCATCTACTTGAAAAGAACTTTACTATTTCACCAACAGAATGCTTGTTCAAAAACGATATTTTGAATTTGATCCACCCTTAGCATAAATGGCACTGTATATTGAGTGTCATTACAATCTACCTTCGAGTATTTCGAACTTAATGCAAGTATTTTCATTATCTCAGATTGGCTCCCGGCTCCACTTTTTAGGGAAAATATTCCCTTTTAGTCATAAATAACATTTAATTTCCTTCGTGTATATTAATTGAAATTTGAACCCTGTAAGCGGCCGAACCGACCTTTTCCGCTTTTCATGTTGAGTTTAGATTCATGTTGAGGCAGATAATTCATGTTTGGCTTTACATTTTCTTAAAATTCCACAGCGAAAATATCCGTACGACTTCACAGATTTAATTTAATACAGAAAAACTCGGTTTATTCTCTTAAAAAACTAATTTTTCAGACCTTAAAAACTATTATATCGATATAATTGGGTGCACAGAGGGTTAAGGGCCGAAAAAATTGACGTAGTTAATATTAAATACAGTAGAGTCTCCCTACAACGAAGACTCCCTGCAGCGAATTTCTCCCTATAACGAAATTTTTCAGACCTTTATCTTTTCGATTTTTGTCATTTTTGAAGAAAGTTGCTAATTTTTGTGCAAACAAATTGCTCACACGTGCCTGTTTCTGGAACCACTCGCATTGTTCATTCCAGCGATAACACATAACAATAGAATGCTATGGTAATGCAGTTGTGGGGACCTGGGTTTCTACAGAGGGAGCAACATTTCTACGGGTCAAGATTCTAAGAATCGGGGTGAAGTGGGGGTGGAAACAGCAAATGGATGTGACAATACACATTTTATGTGTATCCGTACTAGCACATATTATTCTCTAAATTGGTGAATTGTCTTCACTTTTGAGCATTTTATTTATACAATGAAGATTAGTATAATTTTAACAAATTTATAATAAATATTACTTCATTTTTAATTGAAAGTCTTAATTAAATATTTTTGAACTTATTGCACATACTAAAAGGTTTGTTACATTTACTTAAATAACTGCAAAAATCTCTAATCTCCGTATAACGAAATTTTCTCTATAGCGAATTTTTCAACTGGAACCAAGCGATTTCGTTATAGGGAGATTCCACTGTATATTGCTAAACTATAACAGAGATACACCTTGCCTTTTAACAAGAAATAAGTTTGCGGTGACCTGGTGTTGGAGTCTCGGGATCGGAAGATCACAGTTGTCGATTGTTATCACTCCATTGAGGCGTGGACGTTTCGAGAGTTATGGGTCTATTCTGGTTCCCCGGTTGGGTTGGAGACGTCACTTTTCCGCACGTTAGCGGGAAAGTGACGTCTCCAACTTCAGAGGTAAAACAAACCCGTAAGAGACCGATTCAGAAGAAAGATTCCTCGTCTGAGCATGACTCAAAATGTCGAATTCTTCTCTAAATAGCTCTCGCATAGTTTCAAAATGGAATTTTAACCTACTTAATCAAATAATATTAATAAGAAAACTGTATGTCTACACTTTGCTCGAATCATAGAGAACGGGAATGAATTATCAAAAGCAGCATATTCTTTGTGGATGCTACACTGATGTGGCATAGCCAATGCGTTTTTATTCTGCATTTGTTGATTTAATAAAATACATTTGATATTAACTTTTTCGAGTTTATTTTCGTGTACGTCTGTATCACATTGCTTTTTGAAGCAGCTATTATTGATTTTGTGCTAATGAAATTTGAAAGGGTCATTATCTGAAACAGAGCTTCGGGGTCGGAGGGTTTCAGGTTCGAAACCCGATTCCACTGAAAATCCGCCGTGTATGAGGCCTGTTGCACGTTAAAACATGCATTGTGGTCAAACTTCCTCCCGCTGATGTGGTGCGGAAGTTTGGAGTGCGGGTTGTCAGCTCATGTGTCGTCCTCGTCATCTGACCGCTGTTCAATATTGCGAGGTCCATCCCAAAATAGTCCTCGTGTTGCTTCGGAACGGGACGTTAATGTAACTAAACAGATAGTGTAGAGCGGAGCGTGGCGTGTACCTTATATATATTTTACTGCACCCTTTCCAGCCACAATTTTGAATAGTAATCCATTTTTGTGCATATACAATAGGAGAAATAAGAAAATTATAGAGGATGGAAAAAATTTAAAAAAGTAATAAAAAAATAAATTTTAATTTTATAAGGTAATTTATATGGTTTAATTATTATTTTATTATTAAGGTAATTATTTATAAGGTCATTTTCTAACATTGGCTAAAATATAAAGAGTTTAAAGAACTTATCAACAAATTTTAATTTTATATAGAAAATGCTTTACAAAAGAATTTTATATACAGAACTTGTTTTTATGCAGAAAAAGTTTTAAAAAATATCAACCGAAATTGGAAAATTTAAGGCACATTCCGATATCTTTAATTCTAAAAATATAGAAATCGTAACATAAAGAATTCTACTTTGTTAAAAAGCGAAGTTCTTTTCGGACCATGAGTAATTAGTTTTTGTAATTTTGAAATGCCTGGTAAAAAGTTACATATTGTACTTGATTTGCATGTAAGTAATCTGACAGGCTACTTTAAATTTTCCCATTAAAATGAATTCATAATTACATTTGAAACTGAGATCTTTCCTTATTTCACTTGAAACTCCGACAGAAAATTTCCCTCCGCTTTAATGGAAGTATTCAACTTCTGACCTAACTTTTTATTTGTATTATTTGGTTTGTACTTATATTATATAAAAATTAAACATTGTTGTTTGAGTTCAAGACAGATTATTTATGATACGCGAATTTATGAATATAAAGATTCCGTCAGCTAAAAAAGTGAGGTCAGAATGTCTTTGAAAAACATGAAATTAAATTATAAAAAGATCTTTTATCAATAATGCAGAATGAATCAAAACATGTTCAGCACAGTAAAAATGAAATGGAAATTAATTTTAATTTTTGCGAAAATAATTACTGTAAAACTGAAAAAATATATTTGTTAAAAAAGAAATAGTTTGTAAAATTATACAAAATTTCTAAAATCAAATAGTTTTAAAATTATATTTATTTATATAAATTTTAGAATGACCATTTTTTCACATATTAACACAGATATAAGTAACTAAAATATCAAAACTCTTTCTTAAAATTATGAAATCACATATTAGAGTAACGTTCTAGCATTAATATTCATGTAAACTAAATTTCAAATGCCATATAGTTACAAAAATCCACAGTCAAACATTTATAAAATGCAGAAATCTTTGTGATAAAGAAATATTCAGTAACAAATTTAACAAAATGTTTAAAAAAAATTTTAAAGAGTAATGAAATATTTTTCTTTGTGAATATATCCAGATGTTAAATTTTAAAATATTTCAAAACTAAAAGCATTAAAAACTGTTCCTTTACATTACACTAATTTTTAAATTGGTATTTTAGATAGGTATATAAAATATTCTATTCTTTAAGTATTTTTATAATGATGGGCGTAGAGTTTAAAATGGGCAAGACATTTAATTATCCCATAAGAAGAAAGAAGTTGAAATATCCACTTGGTAAGTTGGCTTACCCGTTGTATGTATTATTTAGCCACAACTGCCCAAAATCGCCGATACCTCAAGAGAGACCGCACACAGAATGACAGATATGCCTCGTGAGAAGTTCTTAAGTCCCATTTAGAAGACGGAAAAAGCAAATAAAAATGCCTACCGTGCAGGGATCTTACTTCACGAGGAAGACTGGATCATTTTTTTTTCTCTTTTTGTTGTTTTCCCCATCCACCCAATCAGGAGCAGATCATGATCCGCTGCACCAAGATTATTTCCAGTGACAGTTGAAGAAAGGAGATTTTTCCTTTCTAGCAGGATGTTAATGGCTTTCACTTTTGTTGAAGATTTTCGTAAAACGACAGGAAGTTTCCGAGTCGTTTTCGGAAATGGCAGTTTTGTTTTTGGTTATTTTGGACGGATGAAATAAGGAAGTGCTTTTTTCTTTTTCCATTATGGTGTTTCAGCTGCAGAAGGGAACGTTGTGTTTTGGTCATTAAGAAATCATATTTCAATTTTCAATTGCGGAAGGATGTGGTTTTTGGAATATATGTGCGAGATTGAATGCCGGAAGCTCATTGTTGATTATCAGTCACCTCCATCAGCTGGGATATTTACGTGGGAGATAAAATCTCTTTAGTGGCAAAGGGTTTGTTTCCTTCTCTTAAAAGAAATATTTGTGCTAATCGACAAATCGTAAAAGAATTCGAAAAAAATTGAAATTATGTAGAGTATCTTTTTTGAGTTAATAATTTTCCATATATTTTTCATAACATTATTAAGAAAACTAATAAATGTTGCATTAATAATTAAAATTAATAAATGTTAAGCATTGAATGTAAGATTTTATTTTTTTATTAATAATATAAAGAAATGTAGAGTGCGTTCATGTATCCAACCAAAATCAGTTAATAAATTTAATTCTCTGTTTCACATAAATGACAATCTATTCCAATTTCTTATTTCATCTGAAAGATAATTTCTTTAAACTCATCGTTTACTATGCTAAATTATTATTGTTAAACCTGAACTTAAGTGCATAACTCCGATGCGTAAAGCCATTCAGCGACAAGCAGGCACAATTTTCTATTAAAAATGCTGAAAGTATTTCTGATGGTTCTTTAAAACATTTAATGCAGGATGTCATCTTTATTTAATAAAAATATAATGAAATTTAATGCGCTAATATATCACAAGTGAAATCAGTTAACTGATTTTAGTTAATTAACTTTATTCCTTATTTGACATAGATCGAAATCTGCCTCATTTTTTATATTAATTGAAAAATAACTTTATTTAAAATTATCGTTTACTATACTGTATCATTTGCATATCCCTAAGATGCATAGAGTCATTTCGCAACACGTTTGCACGATTTTCTATTAGCAAAATTTAATGCAAAAAAGTTCGCTTAACATTTATTAGTTTTCTTAATAATATTATGAAAAATATATGGAATATTATTAACAGAAAATTATTTGAATTTTAATCGTAGTCTCCTTAAGATTCAGCAACTGTTATTAATAGTCACATTACTAACCTTTATCTGAGTGAATTTAAAAAAAAAATTCCTAAAAGTTGTTGTTTATGAAATGTATTTCTTTTTTCATTATAGCGATATCTAAATTACGAGTACCAAGAGAGAGAGGATAATAAAGGGTGACATATATACTAAAGAGCAATGCATGCAAAAAAACCCAACTTAATTGCGTGCTAAATTTTAAGTAAAATCTCATATTTTTTGCACCTAGCGCAAAATGCTTGCCATTTAGTGTTAAATAGCAACTGTTCACTGAAAATGGGGAGGGGGAACACAGCCTGAAAAGAACCGTGGTAATAGATTTAAAAATGGAACTTAACTCACCCATTCACAAAGAAAACTTTTAGTTTGAAGAAAGTTACTTTCTTCAAATTGATTTTCTTGTTCTGAGAAAGATGCCTTTACTCCTCAATTACTAGAAACAATTTCATAAAAAAGAAGCATCAGCTAAAACTATCTTCTAATATTTAGTCCTCTTAGCCGCCCAAAGGTTGCAATCAACCAGTAATTCCTTTAATCGCATAATATTCCTATGATATTGCTGTTATTCTTTTAGTTCGATTTATGAAAGAATATCTTATTGATAAGTATAGTTATTCCCCACAATACTTTCCTGAAAGTGCGTCAGTGTGTAATCATTGATCATTTGAAAAATACCTAAGGGATTTCTGAAAAATCGAGGCATATAAGCATATCGGCACGATTCCTTCCAGGAGTAAGATTCATGTGCAAGCGATCGTTTCATTTATAATTTCATCAATTTTTTTAATGATAGTCTAGAAATGAAAGTGTTTCAGAAAAATGTAACTAATAATTGATTTAAATAATTTAAAATAAGCAGTTTTAAATTAAAAAAGTGTTTGTTAAAAGCTAACAGATGAATGAGCATATTTAGATTTTACTTGAATCTTGAATTCCAAAATCGAAGTGAAAATATTAGGAGGCTATTAGAAAGAAATTTTGAGCCATCTAAGGAAATTCTCTTTGATCTATTCTTACTGTCATAAAAAAATAATTGGGGAAATTAAGGATACTTGACCCTGCGTGATTTTCTCAGACTGTGAGATAATTGGTAATTTGTGTGTACCATTTTTATTTGACCTTTGGTCATATGGTCTATTGGAGGGCATTTTCATTACAATCTGAAAAACCATTGTAATGGTGCGTAGGTAAATATGTTTTTGGGCTCCAAAAGTAAATTTTAACTTGTTTATTCCTCAGTGGATTGGAAGTTTACCATTGAAGATATGATGAATTAAAATATTTCTGAGTTTTAAGCATACTTCTAGCTATAATTTCATATACGCATCATATATGCATTTTCTTAATTCTAACTGGATTAACTTTTGGATTATTTAGAAAAAGTCAAATCAGGGATACTTGACCCTACCCAAAAGTTACTGTAGCTTCGATGTCGTAGCAGACCGAAGTACATTGTATGGTTGGGATAAATTTTCTGGTGCTGTGGGGTTTGTCGCCAATATGGCAACTCAGATATAATAATTATTTAAAAATAGTTTGTAAGTAATTATTCAATAAATAAAATTTCTTTTTAATGTGATAATTTCAAATAATTATTTAGTAATAATTGAAAAAAACAATTGAAAGATATTTATTCCATTTTCTTCCTCGCTTGCAAATAAGCAATTTTTGTTCCTTTATTCTTTTAATAAAAATCTTTCGCTTCAATTGTTTGTCAACGTTATTGGTCATATTTAACGTTTCGTCATTTCGATTGAGTTCGTCTCTTTGTTGGTTTGTATTTTCTCATGGAAAATATTTCCCTTATTTTGCTTTTGTTTCCACCATAATATTAGGAGAACCGAATAAGTCTATTAACTTTTTCCAATTTCTTGTTTTGTGCAAGACTTTTTTAGATCCTTTCTTTTCATTTTAGTGGTATTTTGTTCTATTCTAATTTTCCAAAACCGGCAATTCCTCACTGTGCCAGTGACGTTGCTAAGTAACATTGCTGTAATTTTTATTATAATTTTGTATCAATATTTTAATTGTTTATTTAATTTTGAACTATTTTAACTTAATTTGATAATTCGACTTAATTAGACTATTTCAATTTATTAACTAGATTTTAACTAATAAGAATTTCTTTTTATAGTTGCCATAGTATTTAATTTTTAATATTAGTTTCATCAATATTTTTATAATTAAGACAATTTTAATTTAGTAGCTGTGACCTAATATCTCAATTTCAAGTGCATGCAAATTATCGATTTAAGTTGTCGTTGCATGTAGTATCAAGTGTACCTAAGGTTAAAGATACTTGACCCTAGGTGGTTTCATGAAATATATTTATTTTATGATTAAGAGAGATATCAAATTAGTATAAGTACATTTCTCACTCTTAAAAAACGCATCCTTTTATGAAGTTAACGATCAAAATATTCGAGAAGTGAAGCACCCATCGAATCAGTTGAAGACCTTATCTTTCACATCTCATTTGGTGCTGGAGAGATGTTAGGGATGTCACGCAAATCCGATGTCAAGACTGTGTAAGAGCTTGTGGTAGATCTTTCGAATACCATCTGTAGATTTTCCGCTTTATAATAGAGTAAATATCATGATTAAAATGCTCTGTTACACTTATGTGTTCCTGTTTTATTTAATGGATTGTCTTCTCTTCAATTTACTTTTGGCCTAGATGAAAGAAGCAGATCCCTCGAGAAGAAGGCATTCCGACCTTGCTATGAGATTACCCCTCCCTCAAGCTTAAAGCATTAGTGTTAGCTCACCCCGGATATATCTGGTATATGTCAAAATCCGGTAATATGTGCCATGTGAGTAGAAAAGTATGTTATACTCACATCGCCCATATTACCGGATTTTGGCATGGCCCATACTACCCGACAGACATAGAAAAGAAAAACATAGTGGCTGCTGAAATCGGTTAAACAAAGCAATGAAACCTTCACGCCATAAACTAAATAAAGTAAGCTAAATTATCACACTAGTTTCATAATTTTATTCTTGCCTGTAGGAGTGCAAGAAATCGTCAAAGATTATACGAAGCAACCATTTATGGGGTCTCAAACAAAGAGAATTTACAAAGGACCGACACAAAGCAGTTATGCCAACCAGCTAATTTGCACATAAAATATTGATGCCATGGTTGTACTATAGGCAAAATAATGGGATGCTATCTACCGGCAGGCCCTAGAAACACTAGGTCGTCCATACTACCCGAAGGCCCATACTACCCGCCGTTCCCCAGATGAATTTCAGGGGCACAAAATATCTAAAGCTTGTGCTTCTGTCTGGTTCTCCAATATTAATTAGGAGAAATGATCAAGAAAATTATTCAGATTCGAAATATACATTTCATTAGGAAAAGCGGAATTTCTTTTCCTTCATCATAATATTGATACTTAATTAGTACATTTTCATTTTCTTACGTATGCGCACGTTTATAGTCACTGAAATTTTTCCATATCAAAAAGTAGTTCGCGTAAAAGAAGCCTACGGAGCCCTGGTGTAGTTATTTTGATTTCGTGATTTGTTTCGTGAAGGTGTGAGAAAATTTTTGTTTACTTTTGAAGATGATAAATTTTCTTGAGCTTTGAACGTTTCGTTCTGTTGTGTAGCTTGTGTTAAATGATTTTATTTTGTATTTCACTGTATCGGAGTTGTTCCATATACTTCACGGGAAAGCAATAAGTTGGACATTATGCCACTAAACTTTTGCTATTGTGGCTTTTTTAGTACTCAATTTACTCATAAATCATAATTTTTTTCATCTTCTTCGATGAGATGGTTTCCTTTTGATATACAGTGTAATAAAATCAATCTTATTACTCTCTGGAATTTTTGGGATTTGAGAAAGGTACAGGGCGTTTGAATTTTCTTGAGAAATAAATATTTCATTCAGTATCTAACTTTGTTTCAAGTGTTTTTTCATTTTACCGTATATAGAATCGACAACTTACTACAAAAATAAATAAATAGATAACGCATTAAGCTTTCCTAGATGTTAATCGATTCTTTATTATCAGATTGAAGCAGTGAATGAAGTTGAACGTGATAACGAAGATGAGAGTTACATCTATGGCAAACAGCGAATTTATTTCTGGAATTCATGTAAACAAAAGAAGGAAAACTGTAATTATTTTCAGAAGTAAATAATGAAGTATCTTTAGTATTAAAATATTTATGGTATTCATTTTATATTTTCAATGATATTTCGCAATTTTTAGTAACACTAATAAAAAGAATTAAAAGGAAACTAATTCTACTGCGAAACAACAGACGATAAAAAGACGAAGACTTCTCAACTGAAACGCATATTTAAGGTTATTTTATAACATGTCATGAACAAAAATGCTATTTCATCAATTAAAAGTTTAATATTATATATTATAACACTAAATATTAAACACGTAAATTGTCCAAGTATAAAAAGAGAAAATATTGTAATCGTCAAAACATTCGACCTTGCTATTTTGATGAATCTTTCAAAAAATTTGACTTTTAGAATTTGAATCATATCCTCTATTTTGACCGCTCTGAGTATAAGAAAAGCATATTTGGAATGACGTTTGTCTGCCCACGCGCATGAGAACACATTAACTCAGAAACGCAACAAATTAGAAAAAGGAAATTGTGTATGTTGTATTTGCACTAAAATTGTTATTCTTTATCAAATTTTGGACCAAATCTATCAACAGAAAAACCGTCAGTCTCTAAGTGTGTATGCGGACACGATAACTCAGAAACGCAACAAGTTAGAAAAAGGAAATTGGGTATGTTGTCTTTGCACTAAA
>BGPR01007069.1:0-39193 GCA_013235015.1 Araneus ventricosus | reverse complement strand
TCGACGCTACGTTTCAGTTACGTATTGCTAGTTATATCTCCTGTTGATTGTGGTAAAAATAGGCTGTACCACGGGCGTCAATAATCTTCAGGCATCGCAGGAAGTGTACGTAACAAATGGATGCCATTTTTGGTGCCATGTTTTTTGTTCTGTCGATTATTGAGTTGTTGAATAGTGACTTACATCATTTTTTGGAGTGAAACTTGTGAAAAAATCTCTGGAAATTTTTGAAATGTTGAGAGCTGTTGATAGAGTTAAACACTGGAAAAGCGCTCTTTTCAAAATGAGTACTGAAACGTTAAGAATTGACGCTGCTGGATACTAAAACATTTTATTTTCTACAAACGAAACAACTAATTTTAAATGAAATATCAAGCGATCATATCCACTTCGGGTTGGCCTCTGACTCACATCGATCGGGATATCAAAAGAAGGATCAACCGCCGAAGATACCTAAGCAACTGGAAGGAGGCAACCTGAAAAAACAAAGGCAAAGAAGAAAGTTCCCGACAGAGCTTCTTACATTTTCCAGTGTGGTATCCGATTGTTCACAAGATGTCTAAATTCCCCCACACCAGGTGTACAAGAGACTGGTAGTGGTTGCTAATGCCGGTCTGAAGTCAGGTCAAATCTCTCTACAGACTCAGGGAATTTCAAACGGTCCGAATCTCCGGATCCGAAACCGCTATACTAAGACGACCGTCGACGCCATGTGTAGATGAGAACATGGCAAGTTAATAATCACTTGTGTTGTCCAATTGCCGAAACTGGATGAAATTGGGGACTAACCAAAAACCTCAGGAGAAGGCTGAACAAAGCAGTGCTAACCGAGAATTCGGGGGTATGAGGGGTGAAATGAAAAATGCACAAAACAGTGGCAGAGCGGATGATCCTTCACAGGACTGCAGCA
This sequence comes from Araneus ventricosus, assembly GCA_013235015.1. Taxonomy (NCBI): domain Eukaryota; kingdom Metazoa; phylum Arthropoda; class Arachnida; order Araneae; family Araneidae; genus Araneus; species Araneus ventricosus. Next base: position 38,283 of record BGPR01007069.1, on the reverse strand, counting down.
TTGGCCTATCCACTAACCAAAAACCTCAGGAGAAGGCTGTACAAAGCAGTGGTAACCGAGAGTTCGGGGGTATGAGGAGTGAAATGAAAAATGCACGAAACAGTGGCAGAGCGGATGATCCTTCACAGGACTGCAGCATTGGCCTATCCACTAACCAAAAACCTCAGGAGAAGGCTGTACAAAGCAGTGGTAACCGAGAGTTCGGGGGTATGAGGGGTGAAATGAAAAATGTACAAAACAGTGGCAGAGCGGATGATCCTTCACAGGACTGCAGCAATGGCCTATCCACTAACCAAAAACCTCAGGAGAAGGCTGTACAAAGCAGTGCTAACCGTGAGTTCGGGGGTATGAGGGGTGAAATGAAAAATATACAAAACAGTGGCAGGGCGGATGATCCTTCACAGGGCTGCAGCATTGGCCTATTCACTATCAATTAGACAATCCAGGCAATTAAATTCAATTCAGAGGAAGTACCTGCTTAACATCTCAGGAGCATATTCTACTACACCAATAGCAGAACTCCAGGTCGTAGAAGGAATCATGCCTCTCCACATCAAAGCAGAACAGGAAGCAACATACGTCAGAACAGCCAGACTACGCATCCATGCTATGTTCTTTAATTTCGAAATAACAGTCACCTTCTAGAGCTGAGAGCGTTTATCACTTTTCTGCAGTCCAAATGGTATATTATCTAGAAATCGTATCGCATTATTTTCATATAATTTAATCTACTATTTAAGTGTGCAAATTAAAGGATCGCAATACCTCTAGAAACCAAATGTTAAAACATTGCTGAACGTCATAAAGTTTTCTCCATAAAGTGAAATTTTAATGAATTTAAATATTTTTTCTTAACTCTATTAATTATTAACTCTTAACTTAATTATTAACTCTTATCTCTGTCTTAATTAACTCTTAATTATTTCTCCTTTTTTTCTCTAATATTCTCCAAGACCAACTTGAATATTATTTGTCTTCATCAAATTAAAAAAAAATTTAAAACACACAAAAATGCTTGACAATATTAAATGAAAAATTCAGTTTCATTTAATTCATATTAAAATCATTTCATGATATACGTTTCAGTATATGATAAAAATTGAAACTTTTTAAGAAATACTAGCAATTTTGAGTCTTTAAGATAGAAACCATTGACTTCTTCAATGATTGCAATTTTATTCTGGTTATGAAAAAGATCTTTAAAATTTTCCAGTAGTTAAAAATAACAAAAAGAAATTGTGTAATGCTGGATCATAATTAGGGAGCTGAAAATAATCAATAAATTAGGGTATGAAAAAGGTTGGTTAAATAAATATGTTGATATAAAATAAATATGTTGATCAGCATATGATACATTTCACTTTTGTAATTTTATTCTGAATTTGAATACCTAGAATATAGCAGTTGATTTGATTTATTCCCTCACGAAATGTGTTTTAGGACGGCCGCATAGTTTTCAACATGACGACATAAGAAAGATAAAACATGGGAAATTCTGAAATACAAAATTTCTTTTATAAATTTCTTCTAGACATGTTATCTTATATCTATTTGTCCTACTTATGCAAGATATACATACTTTGGAAATAAGAATAGAAGAATAATCTTATCTGTAAAAAGATGTCGAAACACTCATTTCAAATAATAATGTTGCTTGTTTGAAGATAAGTTGTTGCTACTATACTTCAAATGATAATTTTACTTTAATTTAAGATTCTACTTATAATAATTTTAGTTACAGACAATTGCAGCTGATGAGTTGAATAGCTATACTTAAGTACACTTCGATTGAACTAGCATCATTGCATTAAATTTCTTTACCATTAGAGCGTCTAACATGCTTTAATATTTGTTCTCACAAGGAATTTTAAATACAAAAAGTTAAGTTCTGATGCTATGAGGAAAAGATAAATGACCACTGGACAGTTAGAAAAGTCATGGAGATCTATTTCTGGGAAAATTTCTTACGTTAGACTAGAAAGGTACCAATTATTCATATTGAAGATTGCTATGTTACAGAACTTTGTCCGATAAGATCCTTCGATTTACGTGAGATGTGTCCCAGTTGTTGACAGATAACAACAGAAGTGACATTTTTCTTTGAAAAAGAGTCACTGAAGCACAAAAACTACAAACGCTGAAAGCTACATTGTTATTATTCTGCTTGAAAGGACCATAGGTTTTTTTTCATTTCAAATTCTGCGTGCAGAACAGAGAGTTATTCTTTAAAGATAAGAGGGAGGATGCTAGAAGCTAAATTGTGATTTGTTTTCTGTATTCTAGACATATCACGAAATGGTTGACAGCCAATGTTGTTAGAATGTGTAAAGGTAACAACAATTCCTTCTAAACGTTTGAAGGAAACAAAAGGAGATGCTTAGTGAAGTGTTCGTCACTTTTCAAGGCCAGCAGTTTCAATTCTTCAGGGCATTCAAAGCAATGAATTATCGATTAAGACCGTTTCTGTTTTTTTTTTCTCAACCTTGAAGAATTCATTATTTTCGAACTGGGGCATCTTAGATAAATGGTTCAAAGAAAGAATAGTTGCGATGTTTTACAACTGATTGAAAATAACTGTCATTGAACTTTTTTTGTCACTACATTAATGTTGGACATAGACATTACAATGAGAATCAGAATTCTATTGAGAATGAAGAATCTTCGATTATTTTTGAATCCACTAAAGCAGAAAATTTATTCGTCAACATGCTGTAAGCCCTATATGTTTGAGACATAATTGTCTCAATTTTTTTTCACATGATTAGTAATTCTCTCGATGTTTTTTTCCAATGTTTGATGATATGCAGAAACATCTTGTCATAGCGAATAAAATTACTTCATGCTATTCAAAATAGTTGTAATTTAGTTGTATAATGGGAGAATTTTTTTAGGTTGCATGCTTTAAATTTAACTGCCATCTTGGATATATCAATCAATAGTCAAAACTTAGAATTTCAATAAGAATTCGGCTATCATTCTGATGGTTGGTTTGAGATTAGGTAGGAAAGTGTTTCAGCCACTTGTAAATATTGTTTCAACGGCTTTTGTCAATGGAGGCAATGTAGCCAAATAATTGCACTACATATGAGCGGTTATTGATGTAACTTGGTTATTGACAAAACTAAACAATGCAAATTTTTAGGTCCTCACCAAAAATTTATATAAATTTCTTCTCTACAAAGCTTGGAATTTCCTCAATCAAAGAGTTTAACATTTTTTAGCATATAAATAAAGTATTTAATAATCTTCTTTCATAATCCATTTTATATTTTCTTCCATTGCTATTTAGTATAATCATATGTATAATCCGATGCACATTTAGATTTGCCAGTAAAATGAAAACTAGGTGAATTATAGCGTATATCGTAAATATTTCAGTTCTGCAACATCAGGAACCATCAATAACATTGCAGTTTCTTATTGAGTTTATTGCATATTAATTGGCTTATCATAAAAGTTTAGACAGTCTCACATATTTTTGCCATTAGTGCCGGAAATGTGCAAATTTGTAAGGAATAACTAACTGCACATGCTTCTAAACAAAAGTTCATAAATCAATAATTTGAAAACTTGTATCGTGAAATAAAATTTTGTGCGATTTGCGGCTTGATTTTGTTTTAAATATTTTCAGTGAAACTACCAGGAGAAATAATGGCAGTTACTTCTATAAAAAGAGACGTAATTTATCATTCATTCTCGACTGGAAGTATTTTAAGGTTACTTTAGGGCCAATCGATAATGTTTTGTGAATTAAAGAGGAATTTTAGGGAATTTTTTGTTGATATTCGTATCATAACCAGCTAAAAGCTCTTAGAGTCTCTTCTTGATTCTTCTTCTTTTGCATATCAGACAAGAAAGGTAAAGATTCAAGGCTAATGGAAGAAAAGTTCATCTTTAAAATTCTTCAGAAAACAAATATGAAAAATGTATAACATCCTTAAATATATGTCAGATGTATGTAAAAAATATTAAATGAAGAAATAATTTGCAACTTTAACTATCACTATAGTTGGATATTCTTCTGGACTGATTTATAGAAATAATTTCATAACTCAATGATCTCGAGCAAAAAATTCGTATTCCAGGATTTCTTGAACTGTGGGATTGAGAAGTTTGAGAAGTGCTTTTGTGAAATTCTTAAAAGTTATTAAGCAAGAAATATTAACAAAATCATCTTAGTCTAAAACTTATAAATCATTTCTGTTAACAAACTGGATTAAATAACATTTGTATTTATTTAATGCTCGAGTCCTAAGTAGATGTACATATGGAAATTAAAAAGACATTTTTGTAAAGAAAAAGGCTTTTAGAGAATATTTTGCTGCTACAAAGTGGTGGCGAGTGAAGAAAGTTGAAGTAGTTTTGATTGATTCTAGATTTTCCTGAAATATGAAAATATTTCGAAGTTTTAGTACGCCTACTAACCAATTCAGGTATTGGAAAACAAGAAATGAAAACTTTTAGATGGTCGAAACAGGAAAAATTGGCTCAAAATGATACTCATTTTATAAGAAATGAGTAATTAATGTCTGGTACAATTCACAAAACATTATAGACTAAGTAGCAGGTAAGTCTGATTTGGTTACAATCGAAAATCTATAAAGTACTTCATAAATAATGAACATTTTTCAGCTCTGAATGAATTTTAAATTTCCATTGGGAAAGTATCGCATTAACTTGAATAACAAGCCATGACGATTTTATTTTTTTGATGTATCGCATTAAGGATATTTATCGCAACTCCTAAGGATTTTTTCGAAGTGAACTTGTGGCATGAATTGATTGATGCCAGCAGTTTTAAACCTGTTTGTTTCCACTATATTTCATAAAAATTCGTGAATGCCGAAATTTCAATTTATTTGTAATAAATAATATCATTATAGAAATTTTAGTTTCTGTTTGATACTAAATATGAGAAAATAATTCTATAATCTATATAATTCAGAGATAATTTTTATTTGGGTATCTATTCTGATTTAGCATCCAAAACAATTACCTATAAATAGGAAAACTTTTGGTAAAATGTGAAATGAAAAATCATTTGCAATAAATGGAATTATATGGACGAATTTTCTGTTTTGTTTATTAGCATTAAAGTAGGTAATAACTAACGACTTTCGGTGGTAATGTTAAGTCAGTGGGAATCTTCAAAATTTCAACATTCTATTTGAAGCTGTTAATTAATGTTTAAAGTAAAGTTTCCAATGTTATGGCTTAAGGATTCTTTGAAAATATCAAATTTCATGTTCCTATTGTTGTAGCTCTCAATGTTTTCTTAAAATAAGAGCCTAATTTTGTGAAAAGGCTGCCATAATTGTTCGTTATCGCTTTTTTTGGCGACTTCTAAGGCTTGTTAGGTGGTTAAATTTTCAATCATACGATTTAGATTATCAGGGGCGATTAAATTTTTAACCCAACCATTTAGATAATTACAATCGTTCCATTTGGAATTTATCCGTTTTAAGAGCTTTTTTCAATCGATTTAAATAAAAAGGATTACACAAACGCAAAGAATACTGAATTGGACGCTTTGTGTATTAAAGAAAGAACCGATTCGAATTTGGTCTCTTGGTGCAGTATCCGAATGGATTTGGCGATTGCATAAATCGGAGGGTTACCGGTAAACAGAATGTGAATTCAAAATAAACAAATCAGGCAACTTGTCCATTGTATCGTATAATTGCTGTCGGAAAACAGTTTGGTGAAAACCTTTATACTTGCTTTTTCCGAAGATAATTCGTATTCAGAACCTTTTTTAAAAAATGTGGAAAATTCAATTCTTGAAGTTCTGACTCAGAAAACAAGCTATATTTTTTGTTTAAATGGAAAAGCGTCAGGTTTTAAACTTGATAGGACATAACCCATAATAGTATAATCTAAGGAGGGTAGGTACCATTTTATCCTCTTTTTTATATTATCCAAATTGTTTTCAAAATACGTAAAAATCCTTATTATTCTAAGTAATTGTGTAAATTTTAAGATAAATATTTCCAAGAGTCTACTTTTTCTCATTGTAATGTGTATCTAATATGGCCATTATTTGCCTGCTAAGAATTTGTGTACCGTTATGTTACATTTCAGTACTGAATTTCGGATAATATAAAAACTATTTTATTTTTTGAAAAACCCTCCTTCATTACGGAATGTGATTGCGTATGTTGATATATTTTTCCATCGGTAGCACAAATAAGGAGAAGGCTAAATGCTTACATTCTATTAGAGAGGATTCATAGCTCTAATGACCCTGAAAATCTCATAAGGCTTAGAAATCATTCAGCGGTTCATCATCTTAATAGAAGAAAACTATGCGTCAGAAGTCGTTCATAAGTATAGAACGGAAGAAAAATTTAAAATTTTGTTTTTGGCTATTACTGTGACTATTAACTTCGTTTGGTTCTAATTTAATTCAACTTCTAGTTCTTAGATACTATTTGTGCATGGGAAACTCCAAATAAGCCGATTACCTGAAAATACTTCGTTTTACATAAACCGATTAGTTTAGGAAAGACCTGAAAATGACTATTTGAACAGCATTTTCCATGTTAAAACTTTTAAAACTTCTTTAGATAGGATTCTTATCAGATGGAAAAGAGGAGAAAAATAAAAAAAGTTTCTTGAACGATAAAGGAATTTGATTGTTTTTCTTTGCTCGAGAACACTTAATCGTTTGAGATTCTACTAAATTTAGAGATACAGAAAGTATATTTGCTTTCTTGTGTTATTTCAATCGTTGACGAATTAGAATGTAAAATGTTTCAAATTTTACTCCATAGTCTGATTATTTTCTCACCATAAATTGCTCATTCTCAAACAAGAAGTGACATACACACATTTAAATGCTTATTTTGTTCAAATATTGCAGAAATAAAAGGTTTAAATTATATTATAATTCAAATACATTTGCAAAATTACTGAAAAACAAACGAATAATTTAAAGTATTATTTTTTTTATTTATTTAAGTTTTTAATGGGGTGAATTAATTTCTTTAAAAATTATATTTAAAAATTAATATTTTGAATTTTAATTTCATTGTTAGTGTGTTTTACTTAATAAATTGAAAATAATGACTATTAATGAAAAGAGTAATTTAATTTTTATTTTTTGACTATTGACTATTTATCAAATTAAATTGTTACGTTTAAAAATATGTAATTCAAGACTGATCAGGACAGAATTTGGAAATTGTAGTCATATATATTAAAAATGTTGGACTTAAAATTTTTTGCCTTTTTTCGTAAAATCTCTTCGTTTGAATTATCGTTATTTTTTTATAGACAATACATTTCAAAGATATCTGCTTTCACTGGTTCTTAAAAAAAATTAAATTTAGTTTTTACAAATCATTCATAACTTTTATGGAAAGAACGAAGAAAAATATTCCAATGCATTTTACTGAAATAACCTATAAAAATCATTCAGCATCGCTTTATTTTTTAGTAGATTTGTTCTACAAGATTCAAGGAATTTAAAGTTCTGTTATTCCTCTTCACAGGAAGATATCTGTCTAGTTAAGTAAGCCTTAAAGACTTTTTGATAAAAACCACTGAAAGAGAAAATAAAAGTTCATCGAGTATTTTTTTCGAATCATTTTGTTTTGCATGACTGCTTGGTCGTCGAATCAAAGATCGGACTATTTGCTTTTCACGGTCCGAGTAATATCAACATCATTTTGATCTGCATCAAGACTGATGACTCCATTACCTAGAGCCAGATGACAAATTGCAAATGACGTTTGTTGATCCCATAAAATCGCATAAGTCGAATCAGAGGTATTTTTAGCAATGGAGAATGCTGCACGAAATGCGTATAAAAGCAGCGATGAACTTTAATCGATTGGATTAGATTTTATTTTGAGAATTTGAACTTGAATTAGTTTAATTCAAAAATTTCGCTGTTGAGTTTTATGCTGAACTGTTTCAGAAGGACCTTGAAATTACGATACATAACGGTATCGATCCATAGCTCTGATAATGGTTTAAGCCAGGGTTTCTTAAATTCCCATTTTCGCCAAAACAACTTTTGTCACAATCCAAAGTTGGAAAGTAAATAAGAAAATGATGAATAAATTAATGGAAACTGAAAGGAAATTCAATTCAAGATAGTTGCTTTGCAAATTTTGATGAAATCTTTTGCGTAAAGATGATATTTAAAACTATTTTTTTCTCGTATCTTTGGAATCATACGTGTTTGTCTTCTATGAACACGATAAAGCAAAAACGTAACAATTTAGGTAGATGAAATTTCGTAGGCGGTCTTTACAGTAAAATAGATTTCTATAAAATTTAAGCCGAAATCCATCAAAGGAAGGTCTGCCCGTCTATCGTTCAGTGTGCATTTGAATACGGTAACTCAACAATAAAAGGAGCTTGACAGATGAAAATTGGCATGGGGGAACTGGGGGACATTGATACACTTTTTTTTTGGAAAGCTAAAAAATGATTTTACCAACGGAAATAATCAGAACTAATACACTATATTTATGCATTTGTTAATCTAATATCGGATTTCAGTCGAGTTTTGGTCATAAATGAAATAATAAAATATTCATTACACTTTTTTCCTAAAAATGGATTTGTATCAATCTGCCCCATACAACGGGTACATTGATACACATAGAAATATCGAAAATAATGATGGTTAGTAGGTCTGGGATCAAAACAAAAGGTGTTTTATGAATAAACTTTATATTACAAATCAAGGTTTAAAAGCTTAACAAAGTAACAAACTTTTATTTTAATCAAAATTCAACATTTTTAATGAGACCGGAAAAATGAAGCAATAATGCCTCAGAAAATAATTCATCTCTACAAATGATAAAGGAGAATGTGTGTGTGTGTGTCTAAAAATATTTTGGAGGGAGGGAATGTGATCCCCGAAGCCGTTTTTGGAAATTTTAATTAATTAAAAAGTAAGGGAAATTTTTAAGTTCTTCCTTGATGACTTACGAAAATAATATAGCACAAAAATAATTTTCACACCATCTAAAAATACAAAAATTTATCTTTTCGATGATATTATAAGCTTCCGCACATTCCCCCCAATTTTAATAAATTAGTAAGAAATATTTATAACAATACTTTTCATTTTTGCAATGAAATTCAAACCGTGTTCATTGTTTAAAACAAATACTTAATTGTGTGTTTCTGTTAGATAGCTCATTTCTGAAGACGATTTTGCAAAGTAGTTGCGGTTAAGACTCATTGATATAAACAGAAGATGCGTATCAATGTGCCCCGGAGTGAACTGTATCAATTTACCCCAAGAGATGTTTTCACTTAAAACAAGGGGTCACGAAAAATCAACGCTAAAAAACCTCAAAACGTAATATAGTTCAGAAAATAAGTGCTTTTCCCACCTTTGGAGTAGATTCCCTGGCAGGAAAACGTAATTAGTGAATAAAATCACACAGCACGTACTTAGAGTAAAATTTACTTAGACGAGAAGATTAGCTGTTTGATTCATTTGTAAACTAACTTTTGACTTAACATAGTCGAAAAATATACCGTGTGTTGAAGCTTGCAGTGGCATATATATGAGGGGATATGAACATCTGGAGCCATTCTAAGCATCAAAATTTAAGAACTGTATCAATGTTCCCGCGTATCAATCTCCCCCATCTCCCCCTATCCTTATAAAATTTTCGACCAAATCCACCAACGGGTTGTCGATTTGTCTATTCATGAGTATCTGAATGTGATTACTTTAACGCGAACTGGCTAGACGGATAAATTTTAGTATATGACCTTTAAATCCAAATTGCAGAATTATGTCTAACTAGGGGGGGTCTGTCCCCTGCTCGCTTCGCTCGCTACAATGAAGACACTGCGTGTCCTAGCACAGTTGTTGTAAAATCTTTATATATATATTACACCCCTTGCTCGCTCCCCTCGGCAACCCTCAATGTAGTCATTTGTGTTTTAACTCTCAGAAAATTCTAGTTGTCGGAGAATGATGTAACCCATCTCGGAACCTTTTAGCTAAAAGAGGACAGTTTAAAGAATATAGTGGCTTGAAACATGTTCATATTAACTATTCAAAATTAAAACCCATAATAATTATTTACCGTTAGCATTTTAAAATTGATTAGATAGCCTTTTTAAAAATTTTCAAACATCGTTTTTTCCAGGAAAATCTTAAGCATACACTTTTTTAAACGAAATGTTGCTTCCGCACATAAAAACACACCGACTCCAATTATTATTGAGTGAAGGGAGGTACACTATTTTTCTCTGGATAGTTATTTATGTTATGTTAAAACTCAGAAAATTTGAGTTGTCGAGAGATGAATAAACCATTTTTTCAGAAACTTTTAGCTAAAAAGGACATTCAGTAATAAGCACACATTCATTTATTTGTCTAATCCAAACTTTACGACTCAAACTTAATAAATTCAAACGATCAACCTCATAAAAAATTTTGTTGTTTCAGATTTCAAACCAGTTCAAGAGTTCCGCCGATTCAAACGTAAACAATCCAAATTTGCGAACTGTTGCCAAACTGCGATTATCAAATGCGGCCCGATTTTGCGTCCACATAAGCGTTTTATATAAATCAAAAGACAGATCATCAAAAGACAGACTGTCTGTCTGTCTGCCCGTATGTGTGTGTACGTGATAATGAAATTTTGTTTGAGGCCTTGACACTAAATTGTAAATCCGTTTCAAAATTTGGAGCCTTGTGGTCACCGGAAAGAGGTCCAAAGTGCATTTTAGATTCTCTTTATTATACTAAGAAGCTCAACACAAAACGAAACACTTCCACTATTTTCAAATGTTGAGGAATCTGAATGAAGTGCCTTCTTTTACCACAATATATTCCTTTGCGACCTCACATGAGGTCTGGGCTGCAGTTTAAGAAGCCTTGATCTAAGGAAGTCCAGGTTATTATCTAATGTAAGTCTGGGAATTTCACCATGGATCTATCTGCTGTTTGTTGTTCGAAAACTAAATGATTGAGAATTACTAAAAAAATTAAATATTATTGAAAAATTAAATATTATTATAAAATCATATTAAATATTTGATACCAAGACAAAAAATCACCGTATGATGTATAGACCACGCAGAAAAGTAATATAATTATGAAAAATCAAGCAAATTAAATAAATAGTGGGTCCGTGATATACAGCCGATATGTCTTTTAGTCGACACTCATAAATATACATATAAAGTGCAAACGTGTTTTAATTACAATAATTTAAATTTTATTGCAATTATTTTATTTTACTAATCATAATTATTGAGTATGATTATTAATTTAATGTCATTATTATCAGTTTTTGAATGTTTTTTAAAAATTTTGTTATCCAATATTTACAAAATTCAGGTAATCCCAACTACTCAGGATTTGCCTTGGAATCGGAATCGTAATCTATTTTCTTCGTTTACATAGGTATATAAAACGAATGGGTAACTGTAATTATTCGTCATATATTATATACATTATTAGTTAGGTAATAATAAGTATTAAAAATGCTAAATTAACGAAATAACATCACGAAATTTACAGAAATATAGACCTTAAGCTTTCGGGATTTTTTTCTGACCTCAATATTCGTTTCAGGAGCATTATTGTTTCGGCAAAATCTTCTGCCAGCTCTTTACTTTAAAATGATATTTTTTTTAAAAAATTATTTTGAAATTTGAGTCCCCAAAATTTCATTTTAGAAAAAAAAGTCATTTTCGTCATCTTACCCGACTGTACGAGTGCAAGCTCATCAATTAGCGTGGAGGGGTTCGTCATCATACCCTCGACCCAATTCGTCATTTTACCCGACTTCACCGTTTTCTTTCAAAAAAATATTGAAGGGTGTAAGCCCACCAGAAAAAACTGAAATAATTATCATTGAGCATTTTTGATTAGTTCTTTACGAGTATCACATATATAAATCAAAAATATTTACTCCGTGAGCACTATCCTTTACCAAGCAGCAACCATAAGTTGAGTAGGAACAACTCAAAAACACAATACTGCGTACTGTGAATCACACTAATAACGGGGTGGAATCTTTTGGTGTAACACAGGTAGCTGGTCACTATAGGTCTCTGATGATGCAGAATCGGGACATTCATGTAGGGTAATTTCCGAGAAAAATCAATTTCGACATCTTACACTCTTCGTCGTCTTTCCCGACTTTCCTCTACTGATGAACAAAACTTGTGCTTTACTTAAGGTATCCGAATTTTCGAATAGCCAAAAATGAACTAGTTGTGTTATCATGTGCTCCTAATTGAAATATTTTGTTTGTTGTCATTATGTTTTCTGTCATAGTTTGGAAATGTTATAATTCTGTGGTTTTATTTTGTTTCAAATTATAATATTTTGTATAATGCTCATAGCTTAGGAACGATACAATTTTTATATTTTAAAAAATTATTTTCTATTATTCTTTTTCATTATAATGTTTCTGAACAAATTAATCTATAATACAATTAGTTTGGAATGATAAATGGAGTCAGAATTTTTTAGCTCTTGCTTCAGCAAAACATTTTAAGGATTATTGTGAGTTTTTAGAAGCGAATAATCAATGTTTAATTTTTATGATTCTCTGCGGCAACAGAACATTGAGTTTATTCTGTAGATAACTTTTGAAGAGTCCAGAGTGAGGAAAGATCGTGAAGATTTTCCCAGGTCACTTGATCCGGACAAGTGGAGTGCCTTTAGAAATAAAACATGAGTTACTTCGTAATTGAAGTAGTACTGAACTTAACTGATAATTTTTTGGATTATATTATAACTTTCATTAGAATCAAAGTTTTTATTTTAAAAAGTTGTGCTTTTAAAAACGCTTTGAAAATTTTGAAAAAAAAAGGATTTTTTGATAATTTTATGTAAAAATTTCAAAAAATATCAAAATTAAGTGTGTAAACGCTGACCTTTTTTCTTCTTCTTAGGAACTGCTAAATACATATTTCATTTAACTCACCCCCCCTCAAAATGGTGCCTAAAATACAATTAAAGCTTATTTGTAAAAACCTGGCGTAGAAAGATTTAAAGCTATTCTACTTTTCGAGACGGTATGTTTTTAAGCAAAACGATTTTTGAAGGTCACTGTGAGGATTGAGAAACAGATAAGCAATTTTTTTACTAGAGGCATACAACAAGATGCTTATTAAAATTCTAATATGTGTGTGTGTGTGTGCGTGTGTGTGTGTGTACTGTTGTTCCATACTTCTTTTACCTTAAGAGGTTTTAATTGCTAAATACACAATTACCCTTGTCTATAAAAATCATTCTATAATAATCACTCTATTATAATAATTTCAATTTAAAATGTTCCAAATCAAACATTACTTAACATACTTAAACGTTATGCAGCTTTTGAACCTTTATACTTTTCAAAACAAATTTTAAGATTTTATTTTAACCTGTCCAGTCCATAAACCATTTGGAAAATGATATCTTATAGTTTCAAATTAATTTGAACCAATTTATAAAAAACTGCAAGCGTGTTACTGAATTGTGTCGTGTGATTTCAATGCAATAAAACACTCTTTCGATTCTTAATATTGCAAACAGTATTTTTAATTAGAAATAAAAACTCTTAGTTTGAAGTATATTGCATTACAAAATTTATGTTTTTAAAATAATTTTTAACTAGACTTGTACTACGAACGTTTTTGTGCCCAGTGTATGGTTCCGTGTTGCAGCTGCTCTAGGCAACAATTTAGCTCACTGACAAGATTGTGAGACTTTCAAAATCTTCCGCACTTGTATGTGATGTTATGTACATTCCATGTTTTCATAATGGAGAACATATGATAAAATAGAATAAATAGAGATTTTATTCATAGATACAATGATTTGATAATTACAAATATGATTTATTAACCATGATGATGACAATAACGCATTATATGTACAAACGTAATGACGCACACCATCTTGATGAGTAAAACAATATAGAATATTTTAAATTTTATATCTACAAGCATATACAAGTTCGTTACCTAAAGCAACTCATTCACTATCATTTAATCATGCACACGACCAACCAATAAGTTATTAGTATTGCATTTTTACTATATCTACAACAATTTACATTATACGTAGTCTTAATAACTCATCATGTGTTGTCCAGTGATTCTGACTTTTCAACCATGCATCGGCATGGGAATATAAATTGGATAGAAGTGAGGATGTCCACCTCCACCTCCATTGTTCTGTTGAAGCATCTTGGCAACCAGTCCTGAAACCATGATGTCGTAGTTTGAGATGTGGTGCTTTTTGTGACCACAAGTCAGTGGTGTAAAGGTCAGCGCCAGCGTCGCCAGCACCAGTAACAGGCATAAAGAACGATTCAATGTCATTTTGGCTCTAACTGAAAATAAAAGAGATACAACTGAAGATAAAACCTCACAGTACATTCTAATAAATTAATTCATTCTAATCACTAATTAAAATTACCGATTGTCATCTAAACTGAATATATAAATTCAAAGTCACGTGACACACGTCGAATGCGAAAACCGGTATTTTAATTTTGCTATATTTTCCTTAATTTCCTTCTTACAGGAGAAAAAAGGACGTGACATCACAGCTTAGCCTAACCCAGTTAGATATTTGATAATATGAGGAATCATGTTTGTCACGTGACTGTGACGTCACGTCAAATGGCTCTGTTAACTGATAATGAGATTCCTACTTGTAGTCATGAATTTGCTGATGATTTGTATTTGATTATTAACTCAACAAATTCGAGTTGAAAAACTACTCATGGTCGCATAGCACGTCAGTACTTTGCAGGAATTTGTTGGGGATTACAGACAGACAAATGTTAATTAATTCGTAAAATTTCTTTATAGTAATGGATAGAAGCTAAAATTACAATTACAGATTTTTACATCGCATTTCGTAATTGAAAACAGAAAATCAGAGAATAGTGCAACCGTTTAAAAAATAGAATGAACCTGTGTCTGATAATATTAAACTGAATTTTCGAAATATCTTCAATGCTATTTCCTATTACGATATTCCGATTTTGCAAAATTTGGGGTGCTTTGCTTCTATTATATGAATCCTATTCAAATGAATTAATTGATGAGGCTGTGAAGCGAGTGTAAAACGCAAAAACAATTAATTATTCGCTAAATATACGAAATTCATAAATGTTATTTGATATGACAGTGAATATGCCAATTAAGCTTCATTTCATTCTCCTCCACATATCTCCCCCTATCTAATTTGGATGTTGGTTTGGTGTCTGAAAAAGTCTTATTTTTGTCATTTATTAATAATTTTTCAAAAATATCATAATCCACCTAACCGTACATATGGAGAGCTTTTAGGGATACGGCTAAATAACACGTCTCAATTTCAGTTTCCTATATCGTTTTCTCTAGATTTCTACATTTCGGATATTTACAGATCGCTCTGTGATGGAATTTTATAATTTAAATTTGGAAAACTCTATTAATACAGGAATCAGAACATTCTTTTGAGTAGTCATAGTTTTCACATTTTTCCTTTTTGTATATTTTTGAATCTTGAACTTTCCTTTTTAAAATATGCCAGCAGTGACGATAAATTCTTACTTAAACTTTCTCTGCGCTCTTTAAGCCAAATGTTTATCTCTTTTTCGTGATTCTTTTTTTGTAATAAATCACTCATTTTTTTTATTGCGGTCATTCAATGCCATCCATGCTTCGCCGAGTAAAACAGTATTTTACAGTTTATAGTCTACTAAATGCTTTTCATAGACGAATCAAAAGTCGTATTCAGTCTTTCGTTCATGGTAAGACGCGTTGAACTATACAATTTTTTTATAATGAAATTCAATTTTCCATTAATTTTTATGAAGCACCCATATGCTGTTGTTTTGAGTAGAAGGCTGATGACATTAGAAAAAAATGTGTATCAATCAATCAATAAAAAAAATCTTTACAATTTTCGGTTTAGTGGCATATAGGAGTACCTATCTAATGGATGGCTGGTGGAAAATGGAAACCCTCTTTTATTTATAATCGATCTAATTTCACAATTTACACATTAATAGCATACTAAACTATAAATTAAACCCTTTAACGATTTTCTTTCAAAATCAGTAGTTAAGTAATTAACACGTTCGTGGACAAAACAATATATGTCGCTCTACTTGCTGGAACAAAGCTTGATATCCCGTCCAAGTTCGAGACAAGCTAAAACGCAAAGCGGCGTACGCCGCACATTTTTTTACACGAAATGCTATTCTAGCAGCTTAGGTATCCCAGCAAATAAAATACAAGCAAATAACGCATAATAACATAAGCTAGGTGTCCGCGAACGTGTTAATTAGCTTAAATTGGCTTTCGGCAATTGTATATCTAATTGATTTAATGGGACATTTTGACTCAGAACACTAATAATAAAAAATACATGAAACTTTTTGGTTTTAGAAATGTTTTCGTTATATTCTTAGAGTATCCGCAAATGTACAAATTCATTTTTTCATGCAAAAATACTTCAATATTCGACAAAAGAATACTTTTTGGTGATGTCTAGATTTTGCTAAAAGAAATATCACCTGTAAAGATCAGTTTTGGTTCCACGTTTGGTAACCCCTTTGAAGATTTCCCCTTATAGTGCATTTTTTAAATTATCAGATTTGTGCGGAATATAATAACCATCTTCATTAATCCAAATTCGTATGCATCATAATTCATGTTGATACAGGATAACCTGATATTGCTCCAGCTAATTTAAGTTTTTTTTTATAACTATTCTTGATTAACATACTGCAGATATAACAATATTAAACATAGATTATTTTATCTATGATTAATGAAGATATATTATAAAATTTTACTATGCTCCCTTGAGTTTTTTTAACAGTGGATTGATTCAGGGCTCAAAATGCTAAGAAGAGTACATATATTTCTTAAATGTTCCATTATGGGTTTTCCCTCGTTACTTTAAAATTGTGACAGTTTATTCTTTTAAATTAATGCTATTGCTTATTTTATGCTTCGAAATTTGAAAATAACTTTTTTCTATAATTTAAGACTGAAAACGTGTGTTTTGATGAGAAGGACTAGTAAGTGGGATTGAGAGAACTGTTTATCGTTAACTTGAAAAATGATGCGGTTCGATGCCAACTACTAGAATACATTATAAGAATCCAGTCACAGTGTTTCAAAATTTTATAAACCTATAAAACAAGTGAAATTACTATGATATTAATAATTTCTTTAAAAATATTTATTAAATGAAATGAAAATATGGTTATTTATATGATTTTGAGTTTATATTCAGACAACTTGTACGTACACAAAAATGCTTATGTGGTTCGCTGTGTTTATGTGGTTTTCTGAAGCTTTTCTAAAATATTATACTGTTTTCTTTAGGAAACCTAAGTCTCAGTCTTAGAAATACTAATTTATTAAAGAAACAAATGTTTTTTTTTTGTGTTTTACATTTTGGTCTCAAAACAATTGTTTCCGTTAGAATAAAATATCATGACGTTTGAATTTCTTTCCAATAAAATTCAGAAACAAGTTGAATAAAAAAAAGTTACAAATTCACTTACCTAGTGGAATTGACGTTTCATCTGTTGAAACAATAGCTGTGATCGATGCTCAAAAAATAATCCGCTTTTTGAAGGAGAGAAAACGGAAACGAGCAAAAAAAATTTTACTTCCTGATATTACAAGAAACAATTTTTCCTTTTGCTCTCTGAAGAAAATAGCATCTTTCCTGTGTTTTCGAACATAAAAAGCAGTTTTATGTCATAAAAAGCTGAAATTACGGTCACTTCATGGTTTCTATTTTAGGTTTCCTGAACTTAATCTCTTTATTCTTTAAACTGAAATCCCCAAAATTTTATCTGTGAAAGAAGTTATGCTGTGAATTTAACTGAACGAATCTTTTAGTGAAAAAGAATTTATTATTTTTAAATTCAATAAGGATGTTTAATAAAAAGCAAAAAATATATTTATACTAAATTGAAGAGAATTCTTTTACTTTGAAATATCTTCTTTTAAATAATTACCCAAAATCTGCTCAATATGAAGCTTAATTTGCCGTGTGGAAAAGATAAATAAAATAAATAAGTGATTTTATTCTCTTTTTGGCGACTTTAATAATGAAAAATTGAATATTAAGAAAATTTTATGGTGTTTAAAATAACGAAATGTTATTTATGAGTGCTTTAAACTTGGTTATTTCCTCATGCTTTATAGCTAATAAATTTAACCAAGGTAGATCACCATAAACAGTTATAATATATTATCCATTACTATATTTAAGTTAAATTTATACCTAAACGGGAAAATAACGTCAGATATTCGTAATAAATGTTGACAATTCACATGTGATTTATTTTATTAGAGAGTCAGTTCATAAATTCGTCCATGCAAACAACTCCTGATCAAAAATTTACAGTTGCTTTGAAATTACGCTCTTCCTCCAAATAGAAAGAAAATGCTTGTGTGCTGTTTACTCACAGCAACCATCGTTTGAACATTTTAAAGAAACTTGAATTTTATAAGGAATTTCGATCTAAAGTGTAACATATCCTAGTGCATCTTCTGTAGAACATAAATGTTGTATATATGAATGCTGTAAGAATAGGTCAACAGTTCGAAAATGTTAAGTAAAAAGTAAAATGAAACATTTCAAAGATTAAGTAAGAAGACTGGTTTTTATTTTTGCTGTCATGGCAATGCTATCAAACACTGTTATGCCAATAATTTGCAAATTTATTTTTTACATCTGGAACTCATTTGTTTGGAAATAATACATTTATTGAGGAGCTGATAGTCCGTACACATGTATGCACATGTTTGTACTTAAATATAGTTCGAAAAATTGTAATACAGCATTACATAGTTCAGTTGCTCTCTAAGAGAAGCTAAATGATGAGAGTTTTTCCACAAAGTGATATTTCTTAAACTTGGAATCTTCGTATAGTTATATTGAATTGTATAAAGATTGAATATACTGTTTACCGATGCATACTTAATATAAATTAAGTACATAATTTAAATTGCAGCGTATCAGACAATATAAGTAACGATAAGTATTATATCGTTAATCATAATATTTGCATAAAAATTAGAATTATGGCAATATGTATCTTGATATACACTATATGAGTAAAAGCACCGAGACACCTTTATGTTTTGCTTATTCTATAGATGCATCCATAATATGAAGTGAAGCTACCTTTTGTTGCAATGACTTGATTGCAATTGCACAGCTGCAGCCCTTGTACAATTCCATTCCTTGCATTTCAATTCTTGCAGAAAAATTCAAAAACACATGGAGAGCCTTAATCATAGAGCAGAAGCCATCTAATTATGCTATGTTTAGCACATGCACAGTTAAAAATTATTTACTAATTATACTCGGATCATTCTCATGAAAAAGGTACAAATAGCTAAAAAAAATTATTTTACAAAAGTATGTAAAATTTTTTAAAAATTGCATGGATGTTTCTTTTTAAGCTTAATAAATAACCTTATATTATTATTATTAAGTTTTCTATTTTATTCTTCACTGTTTTTTTTTAGTTTTAACATTTTTGACCAGTCTATAAGAGAGATATGATAGTCAACTGAAATTTTACATTTTAAACGAACGCATAATTGACTAATTATTGAGCAGATTTGGTACAGGTTTATTTTTTATAATTAAACAACATAATAATTATTAAAAACCAGTGCAAGAAAACATAACATTTTTAAATAAATAACACTTTTTAAATAATGTCACTAACTGCTCATTTCTTAAATAATATTTACAAACAATTTCAAATAAATGAAAGTCAACATTTTGCAGGAAAGTAATCAATTCTATACTATATTAAGGCATATCATATATTTATTTATTAATAAACAATCTAGTAAGTCTCGTATTAAGTTTTTTCTACTCTCTTCTCTTCTGAATTAGAGCATCTGACTGCTTTGTCTTTTTATATTTTTGATATTCCTATTTTTCTAAAAATAAATTTAGCTATTAAAATGTTTTTATAAGTCATTGAATCTTTAATATTATAAATATTCTATATGAACTGTTTACCTTAATTCTTTTCGAAAATATAATTTCAATTTTAATTTAAAAAATACAAAAGAAAATCACTAAATTTCATAAAAAATATCTACTACAGAACTTTTAATTGATATTATTTTAATTTATCTAACAGTATCAGGATTTTTGAGATTTTGTCTCTTTCATTGACAATGCCATCCTCTCTGTGGAGATGCTGCGTCCGCGGAGGAGACAAAAACTAAATCTTGAATTTTAAAGTGCTTTGGTTTTTATGTGGCTAAAGTGGTACACTTATTTTTATTAAATTCGATATTAAACCTATAAAACCTATAAAAATTTTGTATTTTAATTATAAATTAGGTTTTCATTAACTTATTTATTATGCCCACGGAGTGGACGCTGAGAACTTTACCAAACTCTAAATGGAACTAATAAATTGGAATATATTCAATAAATTCGCAATGGAACAAAAATTTTTTCTCGAAGAACAAATTGCCTGCCTCTCTTATAAACTCTTTCATGATTATTTGACATGAACTGCCATTTATAATATTAAGTTGTTTTCTTTGTCCTCGGAGGGAGACGTATTTGACTGGGGATAAAGTGTAAAAATTAATTACTGAGTAAAAATAATTTTTAAAAAAATGTTAGGTTAGACCTTAAATAGAGACTTTAAACTAGTTAATACTGAAAAAGGATGCAATTTTTAAAAAAATTGCTTGGGTGTCAGTAAATATTATTTGGAATTTCATGTGTAGGGAAATCCACGGAGGGGACTTTTGTCTTATATTCATTGAGAAATGAGAGTTAAATAGTAAAACTATTTTAGTAGAAACGTATTGAATAGCTTTCTTAAAACCTAAATTATACATATGAAAAAAATATTAGGACATTTGTTGCATTTTGTAATTTTTATCACCCCGGGACCGTAAAATGCACCTTTTCTTGAGAATGATCCACTCATATTTCCTTGAATATTCAAAGCATATGCTTTGAATTTTAATATAATGCTTCGCTGATATATTGCCACGCATTCTCTTAGTTTTGGCAATTGGTCATATAATTTGGCTGAAAACTCTGAATGTTATTAGCAAAAAAAAAAACTTGCCAAAAAAGGTTTGTGTTTAAAAAAACCCCTTCATATTTCCCCAAATATTCGTGCTATTTTTACAGAAAGGCTTATAAATACTGGCCACAGCAAACAAAACCATTTATGGAAGTTTCAAATCATTTTCAGCCTTCTGCGAAAACTGGTCAGCCCAAATCCCTTTTTCTTCATGAATCTCTGGTCTGTCCCCTAAATGCCCTCTTGACCGAATTTTCACAATAAATTGTGAGTTCATGCCTATTCTTTACATAGTCGAAGTTCAAGTACAATTCGTCCAGTCTTTCTGAAAAATTCTAAAGTTTCCGGATACTTTTGATCATATTTTAAGATTCCATTTCTTGTTAAAATGCATATCTATGTTCCATAACCAATTTTAATTGAATTACACATTTTTATACTGTTTTTCAAGCTATCTTTATATCATCAACTATCAACTAATAATATATTTCTGCTATCCATTTCAAACAACATTAAATGCAATGTTATAACATCCGAAATGACTGAAATTTTTAGTATGGAAATGTTCTGTATCCGAAAGTCATGGAAATTTGAGCTAAAATAATGGCATTTCCACTTAGCGAACATATTTAAAAATAACATAATAAATAACATAGAATTATAACATAACAATAACATAACATATAATAACAACATATAATAATAACATAACATTAGAAATAAATAACATAACTTATTCGAAATAGAATTCTTTAGAAATGACTTATTTACGAAGAAGATATTTTTGATATCGTTCACCAAGAAATTGGAATGATGAATGTGGTTCGACGATGAATTTGGAAAACAATTCATTAATACAGATTCGCATTTGTATTTGAAAGAATATTATGCATAGCATATCCAAAATTAAATCAATAATCTTAAATAAGTAACTAAAATAACATAGGAAGTAAAATATGAATTGGAGTTTCTGTCTACTAATTTTTAAAAACACATTTCCGAAAAAATTAATTTTGCTAACGAAATATAAATTACCGGGATTTATAACGTTTTCGGATTAGATTACGTTTATCTATTGATGCGAATATAATTATTTTGTCTATAAGTTATAAAAACATTTTAAAATTGGTTTAGTTTAAAAAACTTCTACACAGTAGAAAATTCGCTCAGTGCTTAAAGAAACAATGTTACATCAGGCGATGCTAAAGAAAAATATCAGACAATGTACTACAGTTCAAATATTGTGACTAATTTAGTTCTCTTGAAGGCACCTAATCTATCTTTACAGGAATGAATATTTTTGATTGATTAATTTTAAAAATAATGATAGATAACTTTAATGGGGCATTGTAATTTTTTTGTTGTAAAGGTCTTATATAACTCAATAATTTTAAGAAACTTTTGCATTTTCTTCCTGCTTTAAGCAATCAAGATGACGCATCAACTTTTTATCGTATGTGACAACGCTATAAAGCAAAATCAATGCTAAATCTCTTACAAGGGTGAGGGGACTTCTAGTATTTTTTAAAAATTTTATGTTTATATGACTACTCTAGGTGTTTTCCTTGAGTTATGTAATGCTTGTCACGTTACCCAATTTTTTTTAATTTTATGAAGCGAATAAAATATAGGACATTTCACACAGAAATTGTGTTACTTCATCTTATACAAACACACTGCATTTTCTATTTGTTAAATTATTTTTTTATTGATTATATGAAGTTACCCTTTTAGAATATATTCTTAAACACTAAAATCTCTGATTATTTGGGACAGCGGTGGCCTTGTAATTAAGACACGGCTTCGGGACTGGGGTCTTTCAGGATCGAAACTCGGTTTCCCTAAAGATTAGCAGTGTAAAGGGTTCTGTTGCATTTTAAATCTGCTGAGGATCAAATATCGTCCCTCTGTGGCGCGAAAGTTTGGAGAGTTGGTTTAAGTATCGTCCTCATCTTCTGATAGCAGTTCAAAATTACTAGGTTCATTTCAAAATAGCACTCGCGTAGCTTCAAAATTGGACGTTAATATAATTAAAAAAACCCCTCTGATCTTCTATTCGCTAACCAGCGTGACTTCTCGATATTCTAAAATTACATTTTCATTTTCAGTATCGTTTCCACTTACAAATTTAAAGGCCGCGGTGGCCTAGAGGTAAGGTCTCGGCTTTGAGGCCGGAGGCTTCCGGGTTCGAAACCCGATTCCGCCGAAAATCCGTCGTGTATTGGCCCTGTTGCACGCGAATTCATACGTAGAAGGCCAAACGTCCACCCGTTGGTGTGGCGCAGAAGTTTGGAGAGGTTGATGCCAGCTCAGGTATCGTCCTCTTCATCTGACCGAGGTTCAAAATTACGTGGTCCGTCTCAAAATAGGTCACGTGTTGCTTCAAAACGGGACGTTAATATATTCTTAATCTATCTTTACAGGAATGAATCTTTTTGATTGATTAATTTTAAAAATAATCATCGATAGCTTTCATGGGGAATTATAATTTTTTTGTTGTAAAGGTCTTATATAACTCAATAATAACCTCAGCATCAGACTGCCATCCCACTTTTTAAGGAGCTTTTGCATTTTTTTCCTGCTTTAAGCAATCAAGATAACGCATCAACTAAACTAAACTAAACTAAACTAAACTGAATTGAACTGAGCTAAACTAAACTAAACTAAACTGAGCTAAACTAAACTAAACTAAACTAAACTAAACTAAACTAAAGTTACAAATTCGTTATCATCACTAGTAGTGCTAATGAAAATATCTTTGGTAAGACATAATTTTATTCATTAAATAATTTCTTTCAAATGAAATTTCTCATTTACTCATTTCTTCCATTCGGTCTAGTGATAAAGTCTCGGCCTCAGGATCCGAACACTATGTGTTCGGGACCAATTCCATTGAAGATTCATCCTGTGTGTGGCCTGGTGAAAGCTAAATCTGCCGTCGTCTTGACGCTGGCGTATTGTGAAATTTACAGAGCGGGTACTGGTTCTGGAGTTGCCCTCAATATCCGACCATGGTTCAGCATTACGAGATCCGTCTCAAAATATTGCCTAGTGTTGCTTTGAAGCTGAAAGCTAATTTAATTAAATTTAAACCAAGCAATTATTTTAAAATGCCTTAAAAGAAGAGCATTATTTAAAACACAAAATGATGTAAATGGACTTTTCTTTGTACTATTTTGTAAGAAAAAAAATTAAATAGAAGATTTATTTATTTGAAATTTATTTTAGTGAAAGACATGTAATATTCTTTTCTTTTCTCATTATTTTCAAACTTGGAGGTTAACAGCACTTTTATTTTCAGCTATTGGTATCTTATGATAGTGCCTTCTTTTTTATTTCAAATTATGATGATCTGAAAACTCATGACTACCAAACCTTTTTAAAATGCTTTTCAATTGCATTTTGATTGCAAAGAACTTTCAATTTTGGAGACTGTGATAATCTATCCTTGAACTTTACTCTTACATTTTAAGATTTTCTGTTTGAAACTGTTTAAGATTCTCTTATCGGAGAAACCAAAATGCTACATTAACTATATGTCATAAAAGAAGGGAACTGTTGCATAATCTATCAGTAAAGCTTTATCACTAATACTTTTTATAAGTTTACAATAGCTATTTAGTTTACTATTTGAGAGTTAATTTCTCCGGCAGCTTTCACCCTTTAAGAAAGTTTGAGGCGATGGGGGTTAAATAAATGAATAAATAAATAGATATATAGATTAGAATTTTAAATATGCGTTGACTTCCTGCATACAGTAGAGTCAGGTAATCCGAAATTCTGGATAATCCGAACAACTTTTTTTTAAAATTTTCTGAACATTTTTTACTGGAAATGGAAGGAAAAATAACAATTACGAATCAGAAATAAAGCCATTGTTCATTCCTAACTTAAAAGAAATATTCGAATTGGTTTTTAAGAATGAAAACAGCACTTTAATGAGTAGAAACAAACTCAGATATCTTCTTTTTACCCTCAATTTGTTTGCCAATGTACCGCGCTAATCGCCGCGTGCTCTTTCCGTACATTTTCACAGAGCACCCAGAGTCAACACTCTACTACATTTGGTATGTCAAGAGTATTTTACCGAATTTCCCGGATAATCCGAATTCCCCGGAATCCGAACAGAGGTCAGTCCTAATTAGTTCGGATTCCCGAGGTTCAACTGTATTTCTATTTAATTAAAAGAAAATCTGGTAACTAAAGTAAACTCGAGTTTACATCCTTTTGCTTTTACTGTTAAGGCCTGAGTTTACTACATTTTTCTGGATTCAAAGCCAGATATTTCATACATTTTTAGAGATATTTACAACGATATTTCCTTAATTTAGAAGAGTTTAATAATTTAGATTTGTATGAATTAGCATTCATATCTAAGCCGATTTTAATAGTATTCACAGACACAGCATTTATTTAAACAGCTTTTAAATCCCCAGAATTTATTTTATAGCAAATACTTCTCTGTTTCTTTCAAGCTGAAGAACCGCGTTTGCAATCTAGAAATCCGTTAGCAGACCTAGCTTTCTCTGCAACCTAAGTGCAGGGCACTAGGACAAGGCTTTACACACAGTCACACAGTGTTTTTTCTTTTGTTCCAGCCCCACCTATTAATCCGGTACAGGCCCCACTAATTAATATAGGCCAATTAACGCAGGCTAATTGGCAGACGGGTACGGGGATGAGAGGCTGGTGTTTCTTCTGTTGTAGCAAAAAGGGGCTGTCCCATGTTCATTCAACCGGTTCGGTCGCTGCAATGGCGTCAGGTACGAGGGCATGGGGCGGCGTTCTGTAGCAAAAAGGGAGCTTTCGAAATTTTTTAAAGGTATCAGTGTCCTCAACAATATATTCTCTTGAAATAAAATTCTATGGCTCGATACAGAATCCAACCGTTTTTAAACTCTTTTTCTGTATTGTATAATATGACATTTTGATAAAGATTTAATACTTATTTGGCATGTTAGAGATGGTACAATATTATCAAATAAATTATTTTTAGGCTACTTTTTTGTGTTTTTGTTAAAGGGGATACGTGCACTTTTAACAATCTACATTTGTTACATGACTTAAAGAGCATACATATATACTTGATAGTCTACCCTTAGTTGGCAGTTCTACAAAACTACTGTACGAGTACAAGTATTTCTATTCAAAAATAAATTGATAATGAGATGCAAATAATGTACTCCTCTCAAGATGCAGATGACTAACATTCAGTGCGATTTTCTAAGCTCCATAATTTGAATATCAAATGAACAATTAGTTAAAATGCTGAAACTTTTGATATGAGTTTTAGGGCTACGAAGCCATAGTTAAAAGAAACAAATACAGTTTACGGCTCATAGCAGTTCCATTTCCTTGGTTCCCAACATATTTAAAGAGATTTATTTTCTATCCATACGGAAGCCACAGTTTTTGAATAAAACTGCACGTAAAGCAGCAGACAGTGCAATGGATTTCTAATGGATCAATGCTCAGTGAGGAAGAATTTGCTTCATTAAAGAAAGAAAGAGATAAAAGTGAGCGTGAGAGAGAATTTATATTGTTGGACTTGGATACGCCTTAAATATAAGCAGAATACATGACAATCGGGCATTTAGAAGATAGAAACATACAAAGCACATTGTCCTCCTGTTAAAATATGTAAGCATACAGGCAAGCAAAATATGTATATAAATATCGAAAAAATATGTACATGGAATTGTATGAAAATACAGAGTGAGTTCAAAGTCTTGAGAAAAACTTTAAGGGTAGACCAGACATACACAGTTGAGTCATTTTTGGAGTGGAATAAGTGGCAGGAAATGTGATGTACGAACCGCTAAATTTCTCAATACAACAGTGAAGGAAGCAAAAGGACAGGAAATAATGTCATGACAAATGTTGCCCGCGCGTAACTCTAGGAACGCTTCCTCCAAGACTATCTGATGAAGTCGCGGTGGCCTAGTGGTAAGGTCTCAGGCTTGGGGGCAGGAGGGTTCCAGGTTAGAAACCCGATTCCACTGAAGATACGTCGTGTATTGGGCCTGTTGCACGCTAAATCATACGTAGAGGGACAAACGTCCACCTGTTGGTGTGGTGCGGAAGTTTGGAGAGGGGGTGCCAGCTCAGGTGTCGTCCTCATCATCTGACCGTGGCTCAAAATTACGAGGTCCGACCCAAAATAGCCATCGTGTTGCTTCAAAACGGGATGTTAATATAGCTAAACCAAGAATATCTGATAGGTTTCTCCCTCGAACCGCGTTGGCAGCAGGAATGTGCCTACCAAACTATATCGCATATTGCTTATCTAAATGCATAACTGTTATTCTGTAACATATTGCTTGTTGATCGCGATTTTTCAGATGTTCACAATTTCCGATTATGCATATATATCACAGCATTCCTTAAAAATTTAGCTTTCTTCGTCATACAGACTCAGGACGCAAAATCAGGCTGCTTTATTGTCTCATTGACTCTTCCAATGGTTTTATGTTGCGTACTCTTCCTTAAATCTCTGGCCTACCTTTAAAAACTTACCTAAGGACTTCTGACTCAACCTGTATATAAAAATATATCTAGACTAAATATTGGCCATTGAATATATGTAGAAACGTCTTTGCCTTTATTCCGTTTTCCCCATGAATATCATATTATTTGGATATAGATTAGAAAATTCTCAAAATAAACCATTGCAAAAAATTCAACAATATTAACCAGTTCTTTAAACGGGAGTTGGTGATTTAGCTACAATACTTTCATCCGAAATTTCGGAGAAAACTGAAAAAGAGGATGGATTTTATGGATTCTGCCGATTTAAGCTCACATATTAAAATTCTGATTCCTATCAAAGTCATCAAATAATTCAGAACAATGAAATATTATCAGCCTCTCCTTAAAGATTTTGGTAACATTAATCATTTTGAACATATTCGAGGAATACAGAAAAATACATGAAGCGAGATAAAATCTGCAGTTGATGAAGCAATGCTTGAATGATTTATTTCGCTTTCCTTTTCTTTTATTCTAAGGAGACGGATCTAAATAGCGTTTACATGCTTTTGTCTACCATTTAAGACAAAAACCAGAATTTATCAGTTTTCCTTCTTACAGATCTTGTTATTAAACTTCTAATACCGTCTAAATATAAACTTTTAAATACATTTTCAGCCAATAAATAGAAAGGATTACTTTGTATATGCAAAAGTATAGAACCGATGAAATAGAAAAACAAAGCGATATTTATTGTAATATTCAAATTGTTTGGCTCTTATTTTGGATTCTAAAATTCATTTAGATTTTATTGTTTATTTGAATATTTAAATCGTTTGTCTCTTATTTTAGATTAAAAAAATGAAGAAATGTATGTGATTTACATCCGAGTAACTATTAAAAAAAGCATTTTTCAGTTATAAATATTTAATTAATCGAAGAATATTTAAAATAAGTTACTAAATATAATTATAGTTTTTATTTCTATAGAACAATGAATATTCATTTAGAACTTTTCTTTGAAGTATAATTTTTTCGATGTTTTAAATTTGAAAAAGTAGCTAAATATGGCAAAATTATTGAATAAATAAAAATCATATAAGCTTTCTCCAACAATGGATATTTGAGAAAGCTACTGTTCTGTACCTACATTTTAAGTTACATCTCATATGCATCTCAAAAGAAATATTACAAAAGAATAGAAGCAATTTAGAAGTTTTGTTATATGAATATGATAAAAAAAAAGACGCAATGTTTTGAAAATCAGAGCTCAAACTGGAAATGGGAGTTTTTGAAAATCATCCGTCAGGAAGACTTCACTCTATTTTGTAGATTACTAAATCTAAAACGCATTTATTTTTGACAAATCATTGTATGGTTTTTGGTTACCTAAACAATAGCTTTATATTGATCTTCTGGTATACAAATGCGATAAATGATGCAATGCCATTAATTATTTGTTGAAAAGAAATTTTACAGAAATTTAAATAAAAATTATTGAAATTCATCGCTTAAGGTGTCCAATTTTCAAATCCATCTCGTTCATTCGAATTGGAAAAGATTTAATGACAACTGATAGGATTGTAAGACATTTTTTTATATGAGAGACTATAAACAAAGAATACGATGATGTTAAGAACAGCTAAAAACACAATTCAACCAGAGAAGGGACAGGGAGGATGAAGAACAGCTCCTGATTATGTAAATCATTTCTGTGATTGATATTGATTCATTGGATCAGCACACAGTTTTAGAACTGTTAGAAGAAGAACCTCGTAGTTCTACATTGTAATCAGTTCACGAGGACGAAATCTAAACTTGGGTATTTTTCCCCTCGAAACTTCCAAACTACGCTAACAGGAGTATGTTAGACCCTGATTTATCTATGATAATATTGACTAGGACCAGGCACACAGTGAATTTTTGGCAGAGTCAGGCCATCGCCGCGCCGGCCAAACAACATTTTTGAGAGAAATGTCAGCTCACAAATCTAGCTCAATGGCTATTAGAGGTTAATCAAATCAAACCCAAAATCTATGCTATAATAAAAATCCTGCTCTGTTTATCCAGATATAAATTTGTGTAGTTTGTGTTTTCCTCAGAATCTCGGAAACTACTGTATTACCGCCACGAGAAAAACCCTAGACACCAGACATGTCTGTGGCGGGCGTCATGGAAACGGGATATTCCACTGCATTTTGGAGTGAAGGAAATGGCTTTATTTCATTTGGCGCCGATAGAACCGACGGAAGTCTCGTTTCGCTTTGTACTATGGTCGAAAACGAATTCCTCGCCTAACGAAGTGAGCTTTGTTCGCCAAATGTTGCGGCTGATTTTATATCCGTTTAGCCCCTTTCTTCGACTCGTCTACTTACGGCAACCATGTCCAGGGTTTTTCTCCCGGCGGTAGGACAGTAACAATGCTACTATCCGATCGAAACAATTGTAGTTCTTCACTACGACTGCAGCTTTTTCTTGCTCGTGTAGAAAAAGCAGAAATCCGTATACGAAAGATAACTAAAAACGATAACTCAAAACTGCAACGGCCAGATGGAGGAAATTCAGCATATGGTGTTATTTCCAGAATTTTAGATATGCATCGTATTTTGTTCCTAACACAACAAAGAGTTTTCTGTCTATCGGTATATCTGTTCGGGTATATGGGAACGATATAGCTTAAAATTCAACTAGCTAGGTACATGAATTTTAGTATGTGCTCTTTACATCAAAATAGTAGAAGAGGGTCAAATTTTTGATCAAAGCAGTTAACAAGAATATATATTGTTCCAAGAATGCATACTCGATTCTCTTCAGCAATGCGAATCTAAGCACAAAAAGCGGCAAATTGTGGAAATATAGGAGAAAGCTGACTGGGGAACACTCGCACTAATTTTGTAGTAACTAATTCAAAATTTTAAGAATGATTTTTTGATAAATGCAAACTTTAAGCATCCATTTCGCAACTGTTTCCTCTTGGAAATTTTACTGTGTCATAGGATTTAAATTCTAAGCAAAATTAATAAAATAAAACTATTGCTTAGAAAAATTCCACAGACCTGTGAAAATGAACGCCAAAAAAGAGCAAAATCATAAATTACATAATGGACAAATTTCTTTGTTATATGTTAGAAAAATGGGAAGGTTTATGTCAGGTATATTTTTCTATACAATGATGTCACAACGTGTGGTCAAACATGAGTGCGCCTATTTGCAGACAATCAAAGATTCTTAATTGGCGTAACAAAATACTTAAAAAATATCCGAAATTATTTATTTTTTTGACTTAGGGAAGAGTGGGGTAAGACAGGGTACCTTTGATTCTGGCGTTATTAGTTCTCCTTTCCAGCGGTTCTATTTCGCTTTTTATAACCTCTGCAGTCAAGGTGAAACCGGGTACTACAAGTGGCGTAAGACAGGGACAGCCAGTATTGATGATTCCTCCGATGAAGACGATAAAACCCACATCAGACGTTGATTGCTTACATTTTACTGATGTATTTTCTAATTTAAATAAATGAGAAGGGTTCATCCAATGTAGAAACTGTCTTAGCTGGGCTCACGAAAGTTACAGTGGAACGGAGGAAGAAGACACATGCCTTAAATGTGGATTTTGTAACTAATATTCTTGATTTGTCATACAAAATAAAATGTCTACTACTTTTCCACTGAAAATCGAGTTTTCCTATTTCTCCAGCTAAGATAACATGTCTACCCGGTTTTACCCCACTAGTGGATTAAAACCGAGTGGTATGACTTTTATAAAAATATCATTGTTAAAAAAAGTAATAAAACTAAGTAGTATATAAACTATGCATATTTTGACAAGCTCTATGTCGAATAGTTCAGGTGCAACAGGCCTTCGAGTCTTAGGTACCCGGTTTTACCCCACTTTCCCTTATATGTAGACTTATAAATCGGAGAATTTAAGAGTTTTGTACGCAGAATTACTTATTTGCACCCAATAAAAAAATTCTTTATTGGCTTAACAAAAATACAGTGAAAGTAAGTATTCATCTGGCAGCTTATCCCTATTCTTTTTTTTATTTTGAAATTTTAATGTTTTCGAAATGTATGATGTGAAAAAAGGAAACTATCATTCGAAAAATAATTTTTATGACATCTTAAAATGCAAAGTATAAATAATTTTAAAAATACGCTTTAATAAGCGTATTAAAAAGTTAGAAAATAATTATTTTAACCAAAAATATAAATCCAAAAATCATAAGGCGCTGATAGAATTACCTTTAAATCAACTGGAATTTTAAAAATACGCTTTTATAAGCGTATTAAAAAGTTGGAAAATAATTATTTTAACCAAAAATCTGAAGAGCCAAGCAAAAATCCGAGTATCACAAGGCGCTGATAAAATTACCCTAAGTCAACTGGAATTTTAATTAAATTCATATATTTTAATTTTCATTATGACTTAATTTTTTATCTTATTGTTTTCATACTTTTAAGATGTTTGATTGACTGCAAGATTTTTTTTTATTTGAAATTATTTTCAACTTTTAGCACACAAATAAAAGCGTTTTAAATTTAAAAAATTCTTAATAATTATTTTCTAATTTTTTATTATTTATGTAATTCACAATTCATAAGCCTTATTTTCCTGCCATTTTCTGTAAATGGTGGAATTCCCAAAAGTTTTCTATTTTTTTCTATGTTTTTAAGTCTACATTTTAATTCATATTTGAGAAAAAAATTAGCTCCTTGACTTTATTGTTTATTAAAAAATACTAATATATCTCAAGAAATTTCAATAAATTTGATAAATTTTAAGAACAGATTCTGTATATCTGTTGAAATTTTAACGAACTGGCTGCAATTTGTTCTGGTGCCATTAATTTTCGTAAAATCACACACTGTGCAGCATGTTTAACTTTCTAATTAACAAAACTTTTAACTACTGTTTTTACGATACCAGAAAAAATTATATGTGTGTACTGAGTTCAGCAGCAAAATGTGTAAGACATATGCTTTTTAGCAACAGATATAAATGGGGAAAAGCTGAAGGCTGAAACATTGTCAAATTTGTTACTTTTCGAATGAATTTCTTTTGTAACCTTTTCCAGACATTTCGTGGCGACATCTAGGGTGAAGAAAGTAAGACAATTCTAGATTTTAAGAAGCAGGGAGAGTTGTTTGAATTAAACGAGTCGAAAACAGTATAAAATACTCTACAATAATGGTTATATTATTTTTCGATGTTGTACAATAGTGCAAATATTGAAAAATCCCGAAAAATTATTGTACAATGCTGTTAAAGGTATTTGTTTTCTCTTTAAATTTTCAGTGTAATAAGTATTTATAAGAAATTATTGTCAGCGATAAAAAATTCAGATTATTGCAAATCTTAACAATCCTGAATCGTTGAATCCGAAAAATAATTTCTAGAATTTTGTCTTAAAGAATTATTTCTTAGAATTATGTATGTGAATAAGTTAACTCAATAAACGTCGAGCCAGTTGGTTGAAGTTTGGTATGCAGTTTTTACACTAAAATTGTAGATTTGTATCAAATTATGGAGCATATCCATCAACTCAAGAACAGGCACTTACTATTCAAAGTACTGTTAAGCTATACAAAAAGAGTCATATTAAAAGAATACATGCATTGCATCCAATTAAATTTTACATACATTTTTAAATATTGTTCTCACTTACATATGCTTTGCCGTTCCATACGGTAAAAATATTAAATTGTGACAGTCACATTTTGTCTCGCCCTTCTGCCGGTGGATGGCGCTGCAAGGACCTTTCGAAATCAGAAGCAAGATAGATACTGAGTGACTTGACACTTCTTGCGAGGAAGGTCGCTGCTTTTTCCCTCTCAAGGGGACGGACAAATCTCGTTATGCTTAGCGAGTTGTATAATGTAATGTAATCTTAGTTAATCCAGAATAATTCTATGTGGAAGATGTGAGAACAATACATTTAATTTAATCCAACTTTGGCCCAACTTTAGTTTAACCGTCGATTTCACTTCCTGTGAGCTAGCCTTAAATGGTGGTTAAAAATACATTTATTTGTTTACAGATTATCACAGGAATATTTATAAATTGCGGCAATCAGAGGGGAACGGACGTGACAATCAATATGACATCATTGAAGAGAAAACTTTTACATACTGTTATTTAACTTTCCTTCTTTCATCTTTGTAAAGTCACAAGCTCCTTTTACCTTAATTTTTTCGTGTTTGAAAAGGTGAAAATATGTAATCGAATTTTCACTCACTTCATGAATTAGAGTTTTGAAATTTTTGATAGTTGTGTGTTCCTAATGACAATACAATATTTTAATAATTTCAGTAGCTAAATATTCATCAATTAATTAATTGATTAAAACATTTATTCCATAAGACAGAACGCTATCTGGTACTTAATTCGAGAATAATTGTAATTCAAAGATTCTATAATAATTATAAATAGTTTCACAATTTTACCATGGTTTCTGTAATAGATTTTCATATTTAACATAATATTTTTTCATATAATTCTCTAAGAAATTTGCGCAGAATTTCAAAGACTTTACAATAAGTTAGAAATGTTACACGAAATAATAAAATAAATTTCTTAGAAT
Organism: Araneus ventricosus; assembly: GCA_013235015.1. Taxonomy (NCBI): domain Eukaryota; kingdom Metazoa; phylum Arthropoda; class Arachnida; order Araneae; family Araneidae; genus Araneus; species Araneus ventricosus. Next base: position 4,202 of record BGPR01007069.1, on the reverse strand, counting down.
TTCTATTAAGTTGCTTGTACAGTTTTTGAGAATCAGTAAAAAAGTAAGAGACAGCCTAGTGTCCACTATCATCCATTCAATTCAATAAGGTATCGTAAAATCTTTCCATTAATTTTAATTTTTTATCAAATTTTCTAATCAAGACCCTGCAACTTCTCACTAGCATTGCAATATTTTACTTCACTTAAATTTTTAAGCAACAGCATTCAGCTTCCTTGTTATAACCTTCCAACTGTGGATGAATTTTTATCTACTCTGTATAATATTTAGGGTCTTTTTAATCACTATCTGTATGTAACTTTTGGTAATAAGTCCACATATTTTTATCACCGAGTTGCTATCTATATATAACACTATAATAGAGTCTCCCATAAAACTGTATGGAATAATTGAGAGATGATTTCTACGATGCCCAACGAAACAGAATTAGGTCAACACTGTATGTAGTAATTATGTAATGTGCCAGTTTTTCGCCAGATAAATTACATTTCAATTAAAAAAACCACACTCATAAATGACAAGATGGTTTTTATTTACATTTGGATAATGCATAATACAAGGTGACTGCTGTACACAAATGATTATATAATACTGTGATAATAACTATCTACATTTTGATGATGATATATTTATAAGATCTATCTACAATCATTTGCATGGTCTCATCTACTTCATCCATCCATGATGTCCCTGATGTCCATGGTGTTCCATTTCATGGAAGTAAGGGATGTACTCTACGTGATGGTGCTCACCACCTCCATGGTGTTTTGAAAGCAACTTGGCTAGGATGCCAGCTGCCAACAACGCCTCAACAGCACTCCCGCCACCACCGCCTCTTTTGCCATGGCCACCACCGCCGCCACCAAGTAGTCCTTGCATCATGCCACCACCACCACCGTGCATGCCTTCAACTCTCATGAAGGCTGACGAGATGATAAGGCAAATACAGAAGGAGACAATTTTCTTTGAAGCAGTCATTGATATGAATAAATGTCTGCAACAAAAGGTATTTGTTCATAATGGAATTTCGAAATGTTATACTACTATTAACGGTTATTTTACGTATGATTATTAAGATTATAAAGAAAAGATATCTTTAAGTTCTGCCTGAAACGGCATATCTTTCATTCATTTATTTCGAGGAAGCTATTTTTTGATTACTACATTACCCAAAAATTAATGTACTTAAAATGCATTGAATTATCGTCTATTTATCAGGTTATAGAGCATTTAATAAGTAAAATGTAAATTTAAATTTCTAATTGAGTAGTATGGTACCTTATTATGGCGGACAGACGACATTTACTAACTTGAGAATGAGCTTAAGTATTGTTCAATAAATCTCAAAACTAAAATTAAAAAAAAATCAGCACTAAAGAAGCCTAGGTTGTCCCTTAGAAAACTCACAAAAAGAAAAAGTAAGCTGTATAAATTTTTCCTGAAGTGTTTTTTCCCCTCTCTCTCAATTGAACTTGGATTAGATTTCCATTCCATTCTAAGCTTAGAATCGAAAATTGTTTTTTTCGGAGAAGTCCTGAGTTTTGAACTACAAAAAAAAGAAATTTGAAACAATTTTCACCGAAAATGAGGCTTGCGATCGTCATATTTAAAAATAAATTAAGAATAATGAACATGACTTCTAATATAGTTTTTTGAGGCATATTATATAAGACCCTGAAAAAATATTTTTCCATTTTTGTGTTCCCGTGCTAGTTACTTAGTTTACCGAAGAGCATAAAGTATTGATAAATACTTTTACTATACGCTAATGTACAATACTGCTCGCTTTACTGTACGCTAATGTACAATATCTAACGACATCATAAAAGATAATGAGTTATATAGGAAAATAATTAGTAGCTTTAAAAATTATTATTATTCTAAAAAAAATTAATTTATTAATACAATATTAGGTGTGAGATAAATAATAACTTTTGTATGTTTTTCTTGCAGATACTTTAGATGGTACAGATATTTAAAGACATTTTTGAAACAAAATTTACAGATGAAAAATCACCTGTAAAGTAGTTCATATAAAAAAGCTTTCATGGAATTAATACAAAAAGAATCTGTGTTATACGTTTGAAAAAAATTAAATATTAAAAAGAGAATATTTTAATAAAGTGTGAGAAAATTAAGGTATTTAGGTAGGCTAATTTATTGTATTGAAGATTTATTGTTTTTCTATAATAGTTCTATCAACTCTTGGTTTATATTACTCTTTCTTATAAAAAAAAAGGAGGAAAAAAATTAATTTAAATGTTGGCTTGATACAACTTTCGTTGGTGTCTAATAGTTTTACTTTGCCATAAAAGTTGTTTTAATTTGAAAGTATTTCGAACTGGGAATAAATTTATTATTTTTTTATGTAAGTAAATTTTATGAGTGTCAAGCATAGATGGCAGCAGGAGAATCCAGTAAAAGTAAATAAGTTGTTTTAACATTTGATGATAGATGGCAGAAGTAGTATTGCATAAATTGCTGAGCTATTATATTTTGAACAACCGATTCGTCATTTAAAATTCTTGTTAATTATTTATGACTCTAAGAAATAACATAAGCATGTATACTGGTTGGATTATTTCATACGATTTTTGCTTTGCACCTTTGAAAATTGCGATACATAATAAACTCATATTTTATCTCCCTGATGTAATTAATTCACTTTATAATCACAGTATTTAAATTTACATCAATTTTCATCAATTTTTTAATAAATGAAAAGTAAATTTGCTTCTAGCGTTATATTGTTGCCTTTTTTACTATCATAAAATAAATGAAAAATAATGTAATAAATTACATATCTTTTCTAAGGGTAAATGTAATAATATCTTTTATATAATATATAAATTATTTTCTGCTCATATTTCCACAAATTTAAATATTTTATACATTTGCAATTTATATATATATATTTCTATATTTCTGTTCTCCAATCAGTAATTCTTCTTTTTTAAAAAGTATAGTCCTTAACAAGAAGTAATATTGTTATAAAATCTAATGAGGATAATAGCATGAAATTAATTTAAAAAAGGGAATAAAATAATTTTAAAGGTATCTACATATGTTTATATCCAAGAGGTGAATTGATAATTATTCAATATAGCTACGTATTTTATCCTTTATTTAAAAAAATATATAGTAAACTCTCTTTAAATTCTAATTTATATGTACTATTTTGAAATTTCCAATGAAATCTTTTTATCCAATAATTCCCATCATAATTTTGAAACTAAATGCTGTCAAAAGTAAAAAAATTAAAAGAAAATGATAATTTTTTCAATTTTTTTTCAAAATAGATAATAGATGATTACTTAAAAAGTCACAACAAGTTTTTAAAAAATAAAAAAGGTAAAGATAATTTTTGAAATATTTTGTAAAAAACAAAAATATCAAACATTTTAAAGTAATTTGATGTTTAATAATTTCAGAAGTTCTATATATTTAAAAAAAAAATCATTATAAAAACGTGATGCTATTTATATACATTTCAAAGCATATTTAAAATTTTTTCCAACATTGCTTTGAATGCATTTGAACTGAAGCGAAAAGCAACTTACTTTTTACGACGGATATTAAGTTCTTCCAGCTGGTATTTCTGTTCAAATTGTGAATTATTATTCGAGCCAAATCCTTTTTATATATGATGAATGGAGTCGGAAGGAAAGCTCTTAAAAATAACACTTTTACCCCATAGGAAATCGGGAGTTTCCTATACCAAGTAACTTCTTCATGTAAATACAGGCTCCATAAAATAGCGTGCGCAAGCGTTTTCCATTTTAAAACTATTCTATGCTGGTAATACTTCATCCATGACAAGAAGATAAGATAATGGCAATTTTTGCACGTTTAAGGGAAAGTTTCTATTTAACTTTCCCCTAATGAGTTACACATATGCTATTCTTCGCAGAACATCATTTAGGACTATATGACGCATTACTAAGCATTACAATGTATTTTTCAAACACAAATAACTTTTTTGTTTTGTTTTCAAATTTCATTCATGTGAATTAAAAAAAACCAAAATCGTGGTGCTTAAATAAGATTTTGTTTGATTTACAATTTCACTGGTATTTTGTTTATTGTTTAGTTGAGGAAAAATTTTATAAAATGTCCAAACAGAGGAAATAGTGATGCAATTTCACTCTGGGTTCAATTTCAGACCCATTAACCTAGTTGTCCGAGATATTCGAGTTGGAAAT